>LOEQ01002684.1:147564-160123 GCA_001685075.1 Bramus lutescens
TTCATAGCAGCTTTGTTTGTCATAGCCAGAACCTGGAAACAACCTAAATGACCCGCGACCCAAGAATGGATAAGGAAAATGTGGTATGTTTACATAATGGAGTACTACACAGCAGAAAAAATAATGGCATCTTGAAATTTGTGGACAAATGGATGGAGCTAGAAAACATTATATTGAGTGAGGTAAGCCAGACCCAGAAAGACAAATACCATATGTACTCACTCATAAGTGGCTTTTAGACATCAAGCAAAAAAAAAAGAAAGAAAACCAGCCTACAATTCGCAATCCCAGAGAACCTAGACAACAAAGAGGATTCTGAGAGACATACATGTATCTAATGTACATGGGAAGTAGAAAAAGACAAGATCTCCTGAGTAAATTGGGAACAGGAGGATCATGGGAGAGGATAGGAGGAAAGGGAAAAGAAAGGGAGATGAGTGGAGAAAAATATATACCTCAATAAAGATAATTTAATTTTTTTAAAGTTACTGAAGCAAAACAAGGTGAAATGATATGTTTTAACACATGTCAAGATTTACTCTAACCTATTAGAGTCATTTAGACATGGTCCTGGCCAAAGCTAGATGAGTAGATGGCTAAAAGAGAATAGAAAAATCAGAAATAGAGCCACATAATTTAGGAAACCATTTGTGATGAAAGTGACCCTTTAGAGCAATGAAGGAAAAATAATCATGTTTGTATATAGCCCTGAGCCAGTGGGACGGCCATACACATGAAATGTACTTTAACTAGTACCTTGGCTTGTGCATGGAAATCAATCCTGATAGCTGATACATATAAACATGGCAGGCAAAGCAATAGAGGATAATATAGAAAATATCATTGAGGGGATGGAGAGATGGCTCGGAAGTTAAGAGCATTGCCTGCTCTTCCAGAGGTCCTGAGTTCAATTCCCAGCAACCACATGGTGGCTCACAACCATTTGTGATGGGGTCTGGTGCCCTCTTCTGGCCTGCAGGCATACACACAGACAGAATATTGTATACATAAATAAATAAATATTTAAAAAAGAAAAGAAAATATCATCAGAAGTATTGAAATATTTTTAAATGAAATACAAAAAAAGAGATCATTTGAAAGGTTGGCAAGCTAGGTGTCATTGTGCACATCTATAACCCTAACACCCAGGAGGTGAAGGAAGAGAATTTCACATTCATAGCCAACCTGAACTATGCAGAGAGTCTGAAACTCACTAAGCAAAGACAACTGCAGCCAAACTTAATGACCTGAGTTCAGTTCCTGAGTCCCACATGGTGAAAGGAGAAATCCAACTCCTGTAATTGTCCTGTGACTTCCATATGCACACCATGAAACCTAAGTACTCATGCACATAGATGTGTTGCACATGTGCGTGTACAGAGAATATAAATAAATATAATTTTAAAATTAACTAAAATTGCTTTAAGATAGCTTGAAAGTCTTCCACTGTTGTTCCATCAGAGTGCAGTCAATTTCCTTGGGCCAGGGACAAGGCCCCATTGCCGAGAAGATGATCAAGGATGCAATGAGGTCTGGAAACTGGGTGTTCCTGCAGAACTGCCATCTTGCTGTTTCTTGGATGCTGACAATGGAAGAGCTGATCAAAACCTTCACAGATCCAAGTAAGTTGTGCACGTTGCCTCTGAGTAATGGCACCATCCTCACACAGCTTTGCTTATCCAGATGGTCTAATGGAGAGTTTCCACTAGAGACCTCATTCTTTCTCTTATTGGAAAGAAAGAATTGAGCAATAGGGAAATTGGGTAAAGTTCCCCAACAGGACTCAAAAACAGGCCGTGAACTCCGAGTAAGGGGATGGCACACTGAATCATTTGTTGAACATCATATTCTGTGGGAAGCCATCTGATAAAAAAAAAAGAAATAGAAAAACAGTCTTGGGTTGAGAAAAGACAATAAATCTTACCTATACAATGAAAAGTGCAGAGCTTCCACATTGTGGCACAGTCCTTGAATCCCTGCACTTGAGATGTAAAGGCAGCAAGATCAGGAGTACAAAGTCATCTTTGGCTCCGAGGCAAGTTAAAGAACAGCCTGAGATACAAGACACCCTGTCTAAAATAAAACAAATAGAAATAAAGAGAAGTACAGGACCAGGAGTGGTGGTGCACACCTTTAGTCCCAGTATTCCAGAGGCAGAGGCAAGTGGATCTCTGTAAGTTCAAAGCCAGCCTTGTCTGTGTCATCTCAAAAACAGAAGAAAAGTCAGAGCCAGGATGCCATAGGGAGAGCAGCAAATGACCTCGGGTGTCCATGACACTTTCTCGGAAGCTTTGCCAACTCTAGAAAGCTTCCAGAGAGGGTAAGAGCTCTGTGACTCTTGTCTCATTTCCTCGCTGCTGCACATGGAGGAAACAAGCTGCTTCTTTACAGGGTCCCCAGCTGCCTCGGTCACTAAGTCACCCTCCTCTTCCCCAGTGCCATCCCTTCTACATTTCAGTGGGAAATGGTGAGAGGGCAAACGATCTCACACCCAACAAGAAGTGACAAGGTCTTCACCACAGGTCAGAGTCCAGGGTCACAAAAACAGTTCCTGGCAGTAGGGCTCCTTCTGCTCCTTGCCAGCTCTTCAAGAAGCCTTAGAAGACTGACAGGAGATGGTCATGAAGTCCTGCCCCCAGCTGAGGAGCTATATTGGCAATTGATAGCTGCTGGGAGAGGGGGAGTTGATTTTTGCTGAGTGTGGCCCGGGTAAGGACACCATGCTTCACTGGAAGGTCACACATCTAAGATTATTTGGGCAGCACAAACTGGACTTGATAGGTGAAAAAAAAAGACTTGTATGAAAGGGACATGGGAGAAGTTCAGAGAGAAAATGGAAAGATCAAAAATTCTCAAAGAACCGATAAAACTATACACTAAATAAATAAAGGTAAATTTTTATTGATAAATCTAATTTCTTTATCAAAGCATGCCGGCATCTGGACTGTAAGCCCCCTGACAGGAAGTCTCAAGGTCGACCACTGCTTTGATCCTCATACAGTTATAATACTTGATGTGTACAGTCTTTTGCAGCCTTGTCTTTCCTCTCTAGAAGAACTGTTTCCACAGAAAAGGACTCCTACAAGCTATACGTTTTCCTTCCTGCTGTTTTGTCTTTGTCTTAACAGATCAGGCCATCAAGGAGACTTTCCGACTTTTTCTGAGCTCCATGCCTAGTCCAACATTTCCTGTGACAGTCCTTCAGAACTCTGTCAAGGTATGGCATGTATGCAGCTAGAATGCATAAATGGACATTTCCTATCCTAACTGCCTGGTCCCAAACAACCGACAAAGAGGCTGAATATTGCTTATAAATGCTTGACTGATAGCTTAGGTCTATTACTAGCTAACTCTTGCACTTAAATTATCCCATATTTCTATCTATACTTTGCTGTGTGACTTGGTACCTTTTCTTAGTATAGCATTCTCATCTTCTCTCAATTTACTGGTGACTTTCTGACCCCACCCTTCCTCTTCCCAGAATTCTCCTTAGTTTAGTTTCCCCACCTATACTTTCTGCCTGGCTACTAGCCAATCAGCGTTTTACTAAACCAATCTGAGTGACAAATCTTTACAGTGTACAAGAAGATTATTTCACAGCAAGAATGTGAGAGATTTGGTCCAGGTGTTATAGATCTTGCAGAGATCCATGTAAAAGACTTTAAGAGCAGGCAGGGCGGTGGTTTTCCAAGACAGTTCTCATTTTTGCATGTCCTGGTCTATAAGCCATCCAAGTCTTCCGACTCTCCCCTTCCTCTGCAAGAAAATGCCACATGCATAGAGTCATGAGAATGATGCCCCTCTCAGAGCTGAAGGACTCTTGCCACATATGACAGACAAGAAGGCCTCCAGTTTCTAGGTTTCAGTGCAGCAAATTTCCAACATGAGGGAAATCTTTGATATGAAAAACAAGAGATGCCTCTTGCCTCCCTTCCCTCATGGCATGGTGCTTAGTGGGCCAAAGTGTGCAGGATAGTTCTGTATTTTGATATGACCACAAGATCCAATGAAACTTATTAGGCTCTCTGTCTTATGTTTAATGGGTGAGGAAAAGACCCCAAATGGAAATATCTGGTGTTCTTCTGATGGTGGTTCGACCGTGGTGGTTCTGAGGACCCCACTAGACTCTGTTCTCCATGGACAAGATAAAAAGTAGTGGTGTTGGGGAGATGGTTTAGTGAGTAACAAAACTTGCTGCACAAGCATGAGGACCTGAGTTCAAACCCCCAACACTCATATAAAAAGCCAGGCATAACATACATAACTATAACACGGTGCATGGAGGGAGAATTAAGAAAATACTGGGGCTTGCCCATCTCTAGACTATCTTTAGGATCAGTGAGAGACTCTATCTCAAATAAATAAGATAGAGAGTGATAGAGTAGAACACCTGACTTCTTCCTCTAGCCCCTGAGCACACATGGGTGTGCACATACACACACACACACACACGACACACACACGATACAAAGCAGGCCTGACCATTCAAAAAATGCTCCATGGACATTAGTTACCCTTATCTCCATGGCTCCAGTATATAATGCAACCCTCTCTGCCATGTTTGATCTCTAAATCCAGGTAACCAATGAGCCTCCAAAGGGCTTACGTGCAAATATCAGAAGAGCCTTTACTGAGATGACACCTTCATTTTTTGAAGAAAATATACTTGGAAGAAAATGGAGACAACTAATATTTGGCATTTGTTTCTTCCATGCAATTATTCAGGTATATTCCATCATGGTTTTTAAAAAGATTTAATTTCTATTTATTTGTGTATGTCTATGTTTATGTGTGTGTCTGAGAGAGTGTATACCACATATGTGTGGGTACTTTGGCCAACCAAAAGAGGGTGTTGTACCCTCTGATTCTTGAGTTAGAGATAGTATGAGCTACCTGACATGGGTGCTGGAACCCAAACTTGGGTCCTCTGGAAGGGCAGCAAGCACTCAAACCCCTGGGTATATCTCTCTAGACTCCTTTTTAACAGCAATAAAGCAGTGTTCCTTGTTAGAAAATTGTAAATAGTTAAGACGTAAGTGAAAACTTGAAAATGGCGTTTGAAACTCTAAGGCCCCATTCTGTGTTGGAAATCAAGCTTATTTAGCACAGCCACCAATGTCGCTGCCTTCTTTGCCTCAGCACCTCAAAGCCCCAGCTCTTGTCCCTATCTTGGTCTGCCTGAAGAATACCTTAGCCCAGGTGAATGCATGAGGTCCAGTTCAACATGTCAACTCTGTCTCACACTCCAAATCTGCTTCCCCTCCAGGATCTAGTCCCAAAATCTGTGGTCCCTTTCACTCAATGACATACAGTAAAAACTCAAGATTTTTAGCCTTTATTTACCCCCATTTACTTTGCCAGTCTTCAAGGTCCCCTTGTTTTGTGTTGGTTGTTGTTTTGGGGTATAATCTTTCCTTTTGCACAACCTCACTACACAACCCAGACTCCCTAGACTCTGCAGCCCACCTGTCTTAGCCTCCCAGACTCTGAGACGGCAGGCACATTCACCACACTCAGTTTGGTTCATGTATATCCCTTTTGGTAGTTCACCCCTTTCTGATCCTCAGGATGAGCTCACCACCTTCAAGAGACTCCTTACCTCTGACTAGAGCCCTAAAGCTTCTGAAAGATACCTCTCAAAGCAGCACCAGTTTCCTTCTATCTGTTCAAGATGTGTTACTCGGCCCATTATATACCCTGTGACCCTGAGCTTGAACTCTGACTCTTGACTTATTTCTGGATGTTATTGTTAGCTTTCTGGTTTTCAACTGTATGTGCTCTGCCAAGAAAGAGTCTCTGGAGGAAAAGGAATGGGTAAAGATGTAAGATATGGAATAAATAAACAAAATGATCTAAAGGGATCAGAAACTCCATAGATGGAGCTGTGTAACATTTAGTAGAAATTTGAGCTACAGGAGAGAATATATAACCAACTTCTGACCCAACCATCAATTTAAAATTAAGAAATGGTGAGTGATGAAGCAAAAATTGTGATCATGTATACCAGTTTTAGTTGTCTGCAGTTATTGATGTCACCATGGAGAAGTCATCAGGTACCAGCATGGTATGGCATGACTACAGGCATAGGAAAACTCCTTCAGATAGTAGGAGATGGCGATGTGATGGTTAGTTCTAGCTGCTACTTGACACACCTGGAATCCGTGGAGGGTTGTCAGGATCAGCTTGGCCTGAAGGGGTATCTGTGGGAGATTGTTTTGATTATTAACTGGTGTGGGAAGACCCAGTCCGCTGCAGGAGGCACCATTCCCTGGGCTTAGGTCTTAAGTTGTGTGACAGTAAAGGAAGCAAGCTGAACATTCTCTCCGCCCTTGCCTGTGTCTGTGATGAGACCAGTTGCTTCAAGTTCCTGCTAACATGGCTCCCCCATGGTAATGGACTGTAATCTGGAGCTGAAAGTAAAAAATAAACCCTTTCTCCCCTAAGCTGCTTTTTGTCTGCATGTTTTACCACAGGGATGGAAATAAGCCTAGGACAAGGACTCTCGCTCGCCCTCCTTCCCCTTCCATTTCCCTTTCTCTCTCAGAGTTACAAACTCTAGGTGGGCTGGGGACGTTTCCTAGTTTGAAATGTCTTGTTTTACTCTACAGAGCAGTTTCTTCTAATAGATCTGCCAAAGCTCCCATAACAGGTTTTCTTTTGAAAACACGGGGAGAATTGAATGAAGATGGTTTTGGCATGTTTTGGTAAAAGCCCGGCTGAAGCTGAACCAAATGTTTTTAACTGATTGCAATATCGGGCTGCCCACCATGGATGAAAACTTTCATCTTTCAGTATTGAAAATTAACTTCGTCATCATTATACAAAATTAACCTCATCAGTTGTGTCTCAGAATGTTCTCCTCTTCTGTTGTAGGAGAGAAAGAAGTTTGGCCCCCTTGGCTGGAATATCTGCTATGAATTTAATGACAGTGATAGAGAATGTGCCTTGCTGAACCTCAACCTTTACTGCCATGAAGGGAAGATCCCCTGGGATGCATTAATTTACATTACTGGTCAGTGTGTGCACGGGACCTGGGCATCTGGCTGTGAAGCAGAGCTATTGATTTACATCTGCCCAGCCCCTGTGAAGACTGTGTTCTCCCCCAGTGTTTAATGTTGGCAGTGACAACTCATGGCCCCTTTGTGAACTTACAACAGTGACAAGCATGTCATGAGAATATTTGCACATAGAAAATTGGGAAGACATTTCTCCCCAGTAGCAATAATACCAGACATCGTTTGTGTCTGTGTGTCTGTGTGTGTGTCAGTGATATATATATATATATATATATATACATGCTCATGTTGTGTTTGTACATGTGTGCACATGTAAAATCTAGAGGTAGACATTAAGTGTGCTCCTAAACCATTTTTTATTCTTTGAAGATTTCATATACATATCCAATATGTATTAATCATATCTACCTTTCTTATCCCCTCTCCCACTCCGCTTAGGCAAAGGGAGAGCCATTTTTCTTTGGGGCTGTGACCACTGGTAGGTTTCCAGCTTACTTTCTGAGGCAGAGCCTCTCACAGAACCTGGAGGTCACTCTTTGGCTAGGCTGACTGACCAATGAGCTGGAGGAACTTGCCTGTCTCCACCCTCACCCCCAGTGCCTGGAGTACAGACACAAGCCACCAGGCCGGGCTCTCCTGTAGATGCAGGGTATGGAGATTCAGGTTCTCAAGCTGGAGCAAAAGGCACTTAACGGGCAGCCATCTCATTAGCCCCAGGCACTACTTTATATAGCTAAGATGAGTCTGTATGCTAAAGTCTTACATCAGCCTGAGCAATGTCGTATCGTACGTGAAATCCTTCTGGGAACACTACAGTTACAGTGATAAGTAGTAAATCATACCAGTGGATCTAGAACTTTCCCAAGGCATTATATTAACATTAAGAATCATTCCATGTGGCCCTTCTTGCTCGTGTTTTTGGAGCGACACTGAAGCATGCTGGGTGCTGCATCTCTGGAGAGAGAAACATTGCAACCATTAATTTGAATCCCCCTCTGATAGACAAACTCTCTCTTTCACTCTGGCTTGATAGCAATAATTTATGAGATAGATACAGATCTACTGTCTTTCAGCAAATGTGAGGTTCCGTTTTCTCTGTGAGCTCAAACAAAAGCAATGTTTCATGGAAAGTGAGTACATTTTAGAATCTGACAGTCACTGGGGGGGGTCAACACTCAAGAACCTTCTGAAACAAGGGAAAAGGGAAGAAATCCTTCAGAAGAGTCCAATAGCTTTAGTGTCTGCTATTTGAAAGAATAAAACTGTTTATTTTTTGAAGAGATGGTTCAGTGCTTAAGAGCATTCACTTTCTTGCAGAGGACCCAGGTTCAGTTCCCAGCACTGACATGGGAGCTCACTACAGCCTCTAAGACCAGTTCCAAGTGATCTGATGTCCTCTTCTGGCCCCTGTAGGTTCCTGCACGCACACAGTACATCTAAACTCATGCAGGATCACATACATATACACATAATTTTTAAAAAATACAGTAAAATGAGAGCATACACATGTTACATTTTTTCTGCTTTTTAAAAGTTGACTTATTAGAGGGACATAGCAACCACTTTCAGTACCAACTAAATGTGCATATAAATAAACCTATTCAAATTTGTTAATGTAAAAAATAGTAATATATTTTAAAATGCAAGCTCCCTTTCAGGTGAGATCACCTATGGTGGGAGAGTGACCGACACCTGGGATCAGAGATGTCTTAGAACTGTCTTGAAAAGATTTTTCTCTCCTGAGACACTGAACGCTGACTATAAGTACTCAGAATCAGGTAAATGACTTTTATGCCAAAAGTCCCTTCCCCAGAAGTCTCGGACAGCATCTTTCAGTTTTCCAGCAATGTGCCCTGTCCATAGTCACAGCTTTATCCCATCCTCATGTTTAACACTGTTTAAGCTGGCTTGGCAGCAAGAACACAATACTGTATGTTATATAGCAACCTCTGTGAATTTGTTTGGTATTAAATTTGATTGTAATATATCTAAATGCATTTTCAGAGATATGGAATAATGTATTTTTAACATAATTGGAGAACACTTCCATGACCAAATATTGAGTAACGATGGTGTATGAACTGGAGGTAACTCTTTTGGGGTCAGACAGTAAACAGATCAATGGCCTTGAGTGTCAGTTCCTTAGAAGAAGAAATCTGATTACTACACTGCCAAGCTCACAAAAGCTCCTGCTGTTAAGTCACTGGACACTGCTTCCAGTCAACTGTATGCCTTGTCATCATTGGGGAAAGGGCAGTGATGTTATATTTCAACATTTTGCAGATGTAGCCTTTGATTTGATTAATTATAATCTATTTACCAAATCAACACAAGGACATTTTCTAACATGAGCACAAATTTGGATCCCTTAATGAGGCTCACTCCCAACAGCGTCCAGAACCCTTCTGGGCTCCATACTCTGAAAAGATCATGATGCTAATCTCTGCTGCTCAAGACCTTGAGAAAAATTCATGTGACTTGGGGCTAGAACAACGGCTGATGGTGAAAAGTATGAACTGGTCTTGGAGAGGACGTGTGCTCTGTGTCCAGCACCCATGTTGGGCAGCTCACAGTCACCTGTAACTCCAGTTTCAGGGAGCCCAACACCCTCTTTCTGGCCTCCACGAGCACATGCACTCACATGTACATAGCCATGGGAAGACACACACACAGAGAGAAAATCTGTGTAATTAAAATAGGAACCAGGCCAGGCAGTGCTGATCCATTTTATACTCATTTGTCTTCTGTGCTTTTTATTGACAGGCATCTATTTTTCTCCCTTGGCTGACAGTCTCCAAGAGTTTAAGGACTACATTGAAGATCTACCTTTGATAGATGATCCAGAAATTTTTGGAATGCATGAAAATGCCAACCTAGTTTTTCAGGTATGTTGTCTTTCTGCTTAGTATACATATTTATATTTGCATATAAACTCGAGACATGCTCCAGCCCTCACAGCTCTGTGAGCTACAGTGCCTTCAGGAAAAAGTAAAAGGCTGGTTAGCCTCTCTTTCAGCAACAGTTTCAATGTACTCTGGTACCTTTGAGGTCTTTAATGAGACTCACTTCCCTCAGTGGCCAGAATCCTTCTGGCTCCATACTCTGAAAAGATGAAAATGCTAATCTCTGATGCCCAAGGCCTCAAGAAAAATTAATGTAACTAGACACAGACTTCACAGAATCCTAAGATGCACATGCGTGTTCATACACACATTCATATGTGTGTGTGTTCCCTTCTCCTGCCCTTCTCCCACCACACTGAACACATTTGGCTCCTGTTACATAAAGGTTATGGTTAGATCAGAGCAATACAGTTCCAAATGCCCAAAGTGTCTCTTCTCAGCACCTTGGTTCAGATTCTGTGAGTGAATATCCGAGGAAGAAAATTAACCTTGCTCTCTCAAAGTAGTCGAGGTACTAGACCACAGCACTAGCTCCAAAGCAGTGATTTTAACCTGGGTCATGACCCCTTTGGGGGTCAAATGACTCTTTCACAGGGGTCACCTAAGACCACTGGAAAACACAGATATTTACATTATGATTCATAACAGTAGCAAAATTACAGTGATGAAGTAGAAACAAAAATATTTTCTGATTGGGTTCACCACACATGAGGACCTCACATGGCCCAGCTTCATCTTAGCATCTCAGGCATCCATAAAGAATAGCACTGTCTCTGAGGACTCCAGACATCTCTAACGGTCAAGGATTAGATCAGTAGAAGAGGCCCGGGGTGGGGAGATTATCTTTCTTTTCAAGTTAAATTTTGCCTGCATACATGTTAGAAGGTGAAGCCACCAGCCAGTGGTGGTGAAGGCCTTTAATCCCAGCACTCAGGAGGAAGAGGCAGGTGGAGCTCTGTGAGTTCAAGGCCAGCATGGTCTACAAAGCAAGTTACAGGACAACCAGGACTGTTACACAGAGAAACCCTGTCTTGAAAGACCAAAAGAAAGAAGGTGAGGTCTGCCACAGTATCAAGGAATCTAACAACACCGGACTCTCCAGAAAGCACACCACAGGAGGTCAGTGTTCTGACCCCTGATTTCATGTTTGCCAACAATGATGCTTCTGCATTCAGCAGGGCATTAAGATAATATGTCATGGTTTCTGTGATCTGCTTTCAGGAGAGTGTACTTGTGGCTAAGCCTTCTATCTACTTCACTCTGACCTCTGATTGCTTCTTCTAAATGGTGGAGGGAGGAGGGAAGATAGGGGAAGTGGACAAAAGAAAGCATGGGAGGGCTGGCCTAGCCTCCCCCTGAGCACAGCTTCAGGAGGGATAAAGCCACCCCACCCCAGACACACACACACACACACACACACACACACACACACGCACACACCTGGCATTGTAAACCAGGAATGGAGTCTGTGCTTTCCATTGGTTTCAGAATGTATCATGAGTCCCTGACCTGTTTCTCTCCGCAACTCTCCTTCCACAGGTCTGGATTAACATTGCAGCCACTCTCCTTTGAGCAATTGTCCCTTTTTCTTCCTTAGGATTCGGATAAGATAAAAGCTGGAAAGATGGCTCAGCAGTTAAGAGCACTGGCTGCTCTTCCAGGGGACTTGGGTACAATTCCCAGCATCCACATGGCAGCTCATAACCATCTCTAACTCTAACTCCAGGGGATTCATGCACTCTGGGGCATGAACATGGTGCACAAACACACAAGCAAACCACCCATACCTATAATACAATGTACAGAGGTGGACATGTGACCCAAGCTTAACCAAAGGCCGAACCTCCTCCCCCTGCCACTCTAATTGGTCCAAGAAGTACACAGATGTCCAGCACAGAGTACACAAATGCTGGGTTTCAGGAAGGGCTCCCTGGAGTCAGTGGCTGGGATGTCATATCTGCAGCTGTCTGTCTTTCCCCTGATAATCCCACCCACTCCCCAACCATCATATAGGAAAAACTAAGAGCAGCAGAGAGGAAAACAGCTGGGCTTGTGCAGAAGGGACGAGATTATACCCGTGTCTGCCCGAGTAGACGTCCACACTCTCCAGGTCTGGACTGAGCCACAGAATTGAACTGGCTTTATTGGTACAGCTTTGCAGAAGAAGAGTTTACAGGTTGTTGTTGTTGCTGCTGCTGCTGCTGGAGACAAATTTCTCTATGTAATGGTCCTGACTGTCCCAGAACTCACTTTGTAGACCAGGCTGTTTTAGAACTCACAGAGATCCACCTGCCTCTCTCTGCCTCCCAAGTGCTGGGATTAAAAGCATTTACAGATTTAATACAAGCACGGTGACACCAGTGAGAAATGGAGCCCAGATAAGTGCACAAAGCTATGCCACTTGGTGTTGTTAACACAGGGAAGCAGCAGTGGGTGCATGACTCCAGTATGCAAGGAGGTCAGAGCAAGATAAAAGTTTTTGTGTCTTTTTTATTTTTGTTGTTCTTTGAAATTATAGTAGAATAATGTCGTTTCTCTCTTCCTTTTCTTCTTTTTCCTACCTTTAAGCCCTCCTATATGCCATCACCTTGATCTCTTTCAAATCCATGGCCTCTTTTCTTTAGCTGTTGTTATTGGTGG
>LOEQ01002684.1:160189-178931 GCA_001685075.1 Bramus lutescens
GGCAGTGTGTAAGTTTTGTGTGTGTTCCTAAATGCATAAATGCAATCTGTTCAGTATGTATAATGTAACAGGTATGTGTTTTCAAAACTGAGCATTTGGTAGAAGTGTGCTCTTCCCTGGGGAAGGCTATTAGAGTTTTTGTTTTCGTTTGGTTTTTGTTTTAGTTTTCTAGACAAAGTCTCTCTGCATAGCCCTGGCTGTCCTGGAACTCCCTCTGTAGACAAGGCTGGCCTCAAATTCACAGAGATCCACCTGCCTCTGCCTCCTAAGTCTGGGATTACAGGCGTGCACCACTTCCCACAGCAAGACTACCGGGTTTTGCTAAGATTTCCCTTCTACCAGATCCCTTGGGAAGAGCCTTTCTCCAGACACCAGAGAGCCATGGTTCGTGGGAGAGCTTTTACTTCCTGCTTTCAGGAAGGAAGGGGAAGTTGCCTTTAGCTAGAGAAAATCAATGTATCAAAGTGGATCATTATGAAATAGTAGTTTTGCTTAGGCTGGATAATTCTGTCCCTTTTGAGGAATATGGTCTGAACACAAAAACTCTACATTCTTCCTACACTTAGCAAGTTTTATTTAACATGTTTAGTAGAAACTAGTAAAGGACAGACGGGGCAGGAAGGGGCAGATCTGAGATCCGAGTGCGTGTCAGCAGCCCCCTCTGCTGTCTGAACCGGGCTTTGATGCCCCAGTGCACTGCCAGAATGTCACTTTCTAACCCTGAGACTGAACAGGATGAGTATGAGGGAGAAATGAGCAGTTCTGAGAACGGACTTATTGTTCCTATGAAGAAAAGCCGGATAACAACTGACTGGATGGAAAGGCTGCCCCCATGCATCAGATTCTGCCAGACAAGGAGTGCTGTTGGTTGTTGACTCATGCCTAGCAAGCGCTCCTTAGAGCCACTTGCTGCTGCTAGAATGGTCTGCTCTTGAAGGGCCAGCGTGGACCAGAAGTGGAAGACGCAGGCTTGTGTCCACACAGCTCCTGTGTCTGTCGCCCTACCGGAAAGGTCTTCTTATCCTGTGCAGGGAGAGGGGAATGAAAGAAGAAAGACACCAGAAAGACACAGTTGAGCCAAGCCAGCTGAAGAGGAAACTCGCTGAGCTTCTGGTCCAGGGATGCCCACATCCATGCCGTGTCCAGAGATCCTTAGGAAACCACGTGCCATCCTGCCACAGAGGCCAGAAAGAAGGAGTTGGAGTGCTTTGCTGGGTTAGGAGAGCCCAGGCTAGAGTTACAGACCAAGCTGGCCGAATGTGTCTATGCTGGGCAAAGCCAATGAGATGATTGCTGATGGCCAAACAGCTTTTCCCTTTTTTTCTAATCAATAGACATAAGGTCTTGGTTCGGAAAGATGAATAGGTCTAGAGGTCTGATGAACAGCATCATGTGTGTAATCAATGGTACTATGCACTCAACATTTGATGAAGAGAGAGTTGGCAGAATAAAGACAGCTGCCACCAAGCTGCCACTAAGCACGAGTTCAATCCCTAACACCTACATGGTGGAAAGAGAGAACTGACTCCTACAAGTTGTCCTCTGACCTCCACTTTCACGTCAGGGCATACATGTGCATATGCATGCACAATTTTCTTAATGTAAAAAAATTAATTTGGTTAAGAGAGTAGTTCTTTATTCTAACCTCAGTTGAATTAATGCCTGTGTGTTTGAACACTTACCTCTTTCCTATATGTAAACGACACACATGAAAAACTGACTCCATCTTCCCTGTTCTCTTACCGCCCCTGCAGTACAAGGAGACCAACACCCTCATCAACACCATCCTTGAGGTTCAGCCAAGATCCTTCTCAGGTGGCGAGGGGAAGAGCAATGATGAAATCGTCCAGGAGCTTGTTGCTTCGATCCAGACCAGAGTTCCAGGTAAGAAATATTTGCTGGCACCCACCCGTGATGGGGGCTTTAGGAACAAACCCGGAGAACTAAATGGTAAGCAGATGTGGAGGCTTAATTTCTTTCATAGACTTCTGTCTCCCTGGAGAGCTCACCTCACATGGGGTTCCCCATTCCTGTCTGGAAACCTACTGCACCCCAGCAGTCCACCTGCAAGGATCGAGTCCACCTGGCTTACCGCCCACACGACTTCAGCCAGGCTTTGCTCTGAGCTGATTCTAATGTCTCTGGGCTTGTGGCATCCAAGACAGTAGCTGCTGGGTGTGGCAGCTTTGTTAACCTTAAATTTTGACATTGTGTCCCTTGTTGCACTAAGCATTTTAAATGCTTGTGTCTTGGACATCACAGATGGGGCCATTTCCATCATCATATAAAACTTTATTAGAGCCCTGTCCTCAAATCCACCTCAGTATTTTCTTTACTCAGGAGAAATGGCTACTTTAACCTTATTTGCTGGCAATTTATGGAATCTTCCTGAAGGATCACGAGAGAGCTACTCTCCCACTTCCCTGAGACTGACAATATAGTTACATCCCTAGATCAATTGTTCATGATCAGAAGTGATGTCATAACAAGGGAAAGAAAACTGAGGTAGAGAAGAGCCCATGACAGAGTCCTGGAAGTACTCTAAAGGCTTCTGGGTGAAAAGGATTCATGTGACCCAAGAAGAATCCTGATATTCCCCAACCCACAAGGAGCAGGCCCCAAAAACAGAATGTCCACGTGGGCAGGGAGCTCTGTTAATGTTGAAGAAAACTGCCAGTTAATTTAGGGAGCCCCTTCTTCTTCTAAATAAATATAATGGGGAGGGGAGTAGCGGTGATGCAAAGATGAGGGGCAGTGGAGACAGTGGACTTTCTCCAGATGCCCATTGACGCAGAGGAGATTTTCTACTCATGGTAAAGCTCACACTTACACTCTGAAATGGGAAGCACGCTTCATGGTGTTTATGCTTTCCCTGTGAAATGAGAAGCAGGCCATCTGCTGCGGTTGAGAGCAGGAGGTCCGACCGCTCCGCAGAACTTAGGGGCTTGAAATGCCCCTGGGGTGCGGGGGAGACAGTAAGGCTAGTGTAACCACAGCTCTGTGGTCCAGAGAGACGGCAGGCAGAGAGATGGTCCTCCTGCAGCCCGATTGTGAAGGCCCTTGTGGCTCATTTGGACCTCCGTTTTGTAGGACTGGGTTGGAAGGACATATCATTCCCCTTCCAGTTTGACTCCAGTCTTTGAGTGATGCTCAATAACTTGGGATAAATTCAAGTCTCTCTCCGCCTCTGTCTCCCAGTCCCACCCTCTCCTTTCCCGGAAGTACTGCGGGTCTACAGGGAAGAACAAGATTTACGCACTTATATTCAATGGGCGGTGCCGGGGGCGGGAGTGGGCGGAGGGAGTGGGTCCCCAGCCCTCTGGCCTCTGGATTATCGCTTCTCAAATGAGCCATCACCACCGTGGGTAGCATTTGCCACCAAGGTATTCGGAGTTCTGTTTCTAGTTCTGCCAAAGCGAAATATGTCTTGTGTGAAGTCAGAGGATGACTTATGGGAGCCGGTTCTCTCCCTTTAACTGGGTCTGACTCGGGGATTGAACTTGTGTTAGGAGGTTTAGCAGCAGGCACCGTTACCCCCTGACCCATCTGCCCAACCCCAAATGTATTTTCTTAAGCTTCCCTGTCACTCCTCCACACCCACTGTGGAGAGTGACTCACAGGATCCCCTCACTCAGACCTGCAGGCTCCAAGCCGCACTGACTTCTGCTCCACTCGCTTGTGCTCAGATCCTCCCCCATGGTTACCCAGAAAGGGAGCCGGCTGCCCTTCACTTGGATACATGCATGCCTTCCTTCCACACTACCCCAGTCAGGGTCTCTTGTGCTCTACCTACCTGTGGCCAAGCCAAAGTTCAAACCGGCACAGAAGATGAGCACCACCATGACAGGGAGTGAAATACTGATTCTCATTCTCTCTCTCTGAGAGAGAGAGAGAGAGAGAGAGCCTCTCCCTCTCCCTCTCCCTCTCCCTCCCCCCACTGACACACACACACGTTTTTCTCTGGTTTCCATTCGTTTAAGCCTTATTGTTTTGTGACTGATTGTATGTAAACACAGGTGGATCATCAGAGACCTGTAAAATTTAAAAATGGTGTCAAATTTAAGCTCTTGCTTAAATAATGAAAGAAAATAGCTTTAGAAAAAAATATGTAACAAGAAGCCAGGCCCAGTGAGAAGGCTCCGTGGATAAAGTGCCCATCTGGCAAGCCTGAGGGCCTGTGTGCACACAAAGGTGGAAGGCAAGAACAAACTCCTCCGAGTTGCCCTTTGACCCCCACAGGCACGTCATGGCATGCATATACCTGCACTCACATGTCCTGTGAAAACACAGCAGTAACACACAATATTTTAAAGGAGAATTCCATGACGGTAGCAGTGTTGTGAGGATGGAAATCAAGGATGTTTGGTCTGAGAAGCCACCGTGTGTGTTTCAGAAGCCCTGCAAATGGAGGGAGCTTCCGAGAGCCTTTTTGTCAAGGACGCTCAAGGCCGCCTGGACTCTCTGACCACCGTCCTTGGCCAGGAAGTGGACCGGTTCAACAACCTGCTGAAGTTGATACATGTATGAATGCTTCCCTCCATCTCTGCCTCTGGGTAGCCGAGGCTTATGGAAAATGCTAGAAAAACATGAGTATGATTAGCAGCCTCTGTCCTAGCGTTTCTAAGCTTCTGTTTGGCTGTGCTATCCTCAGACCCAGGCTGTGTATGGTTGAGTCAGTATTTCCTTGTCCTAGCAATGGCTGTGTGAACGTGTGACATTACAAACCCCCAAGCTCTTCACTGACCTTCCTTAAAGTTTTAGAATTACTGTTGGGGCTGGAGAGATGGCTTGGCAGTCAAGAGCACTGGCTGCTTGCTCTTCCAGAGGACCTGGGTTCAATTCCTGGCACCCACATGGCAGCTCACAGCCACCTATAACATCAGTCCCAGGGGATCAGATTCCCTCTTCTAGCTTCCACAGGCACACATGTGGCACACATGCATATACACAGGCACACAGCACTTAAGCACATAAAATAATAGAACACATAGATTTACTTTAAAAAATAAAGACAACGCATGAGGAATAATACCAAGGTTGTCTTTTGCCACAGGCATGTACACACACATGCTCAGTCACACACATAAGAACTGTGAAAGCCATTGTCCCCTCACCCCAGTAATTATGCCTATAATAATCTTTTTCCTTCTCCCAGATTTCTCTAGAAACACTCAACAAAGCCATTGCTGGACTTGTGGTGATGTCCGAAGAAATGGAAAAAGTATATCAGAGTTTCCTCAACAACCAGGTTCCCTCTCTTTGGTCTAGCACAGCCTACCCATCACTGAAGCCGCTGGGATCATGGGTCAAAGATCTTATTCTGAGGACTGCATTCGTGGATGTATGAGAGATTTCCCTTGTGCGGGTTTTGATGGATTGACAGCTTGCCTGGCCCTAAATTTCTGAGGGAGTAGCAATTGTTAGAAATCATTTGATTCTGGAGAAACAGAACCTTCCAGTATGGCTTCACTTTGAAAGTCTTGAGTAGATTATAATGCCATTTTCACTAAGCTCTTATCAATATTGGTTTTCAACTTCAGGCCATTCCTGAGGCTTTAGCTGCAGTGTACGGCCTCATAGTAAGGTGCAAACATGACATGGCTACACATAGCCAGATATGCCTTGGCTGACCTAGCCTCTTGTCCCTCATGGTTTCAGGCTGGCAATAAGACTGGTAGGTGAGAAAGGGAATGGACCAGCAGTAATATGAGGGGCAGGGGTTAGATGCCACATCGATTAGATGCCACCCTCCCCCCAACACAGCTCTCACTTAAGATGGCACATTCACCTCAGAAATGAAGTGTCTCATGAAATCCTGTCTCTCCCTTAGCTGTGGCTCAAAAGAGGACAGCCCAAGTCCTTCTGGATTTCCGGGTTCTTCTTTCCTCAAGGATTCCTCACAGGTACTGGTGCCTCCCCTAGGAAAGCCTCATGGGAAAGGTCGTGGTTTGCCACATGAACAGGGTTTCAAGAAGCTGGGAAAATGTCATGGCTGCCAAGGCCTGACTGGCCCTGCTGACCCTGCTGATCTAGGACAATCTAGAATTACTCTTCCTCCTTCCCTGGGGGTGAGGGTAGGGAGTAGATGCTCCCTGGTAAACTAATCCTTGCCCCTCTCTGGTGATCTATGCTTGGGTTTGATTAAGGCTAAATCCATGAATAGAAAGCTATCGGTTCAACTCTCCTTGTGACAGAACCCTCCCATCCCCTAACCTCCTTCTGAGCTTTCAGCTGCTGTTCCCTGTACATGCCCCAGCTCTGGGCAGCTTCCTCTCTCTCAAAGATACTTTCTATTTTGAGACAGGGCCTCCTGTAGCCCACATCGCCTTGACTTCATCGTACAGTCAAGGATGACCTTGTTCCTAATCCTACTGCCTCCAGACAATGCTGGGAATTGAGCCCAGAGCTTTGTGCATCTAGGCAAGCACACTTCCTACTGAAGAACATTCCAAGCATAAAAAATACTCTTGATATCCCTTCACTAATCCTAGCAGATTTGTCTGGAAAGTCCCAGAGGGACCCAGACCGTGGGCTTCTGGACACCCAATCCTCAGTTTCTCTCATTTCTATTCCCTGATAAACAGCACATATAAGCAAGCTGGTCAAAATTCTGAATTTGGGCAGACTTACCCTAAAACTTTCTCATGAGTTTGTCTCTCATGGCAGGGCAATACCCTTGAAGCTTAGCTCTCCTGCCCTTTGTTTATGGTTTGTTTACTCGTTTGTTTGTTTGTTTGGGGTTTGTTGGGGGTTTTTGCTTGGAATTTTTTTTGTTTTTTGTTTGTTTGTTTGGCTGGTTGGTTAGTTGATTGGTTGGTTGGTTGGTTAGTTAGTTAGTTAGTTTTGGGGGGCAGAGTCTCATTACGTAGCCCTGGCTAGGCTGGAGCTTGCTATGGAGACTAGGCTAGCCTTGAATTTACAGAAATCTGCCTACTTCTGCCTCCAAAGTCCTGGATTTATAAGTGTTTATTACTATACAGAGTATGTTTGTTCTATAGGGGTGTGTGTGTGAATGTATGTGTGTGTGTGTGTGTGTGTGTGTGTGTGTGTGTAGCAAGTATTTGTATGTGCTATGGAGGCCAGAAGAGGCTGTTGGATTCCCCTAGCACTGGAATTATATATGTGGTTGTGAGTTACCTGACATAGATACTAGGAACTGAACTTGGGCCTCTGCAAAAATAACAAGTGCTCTTAACCACTGAGTCATCTCTCCAGCCCCCTTTCCTCTCTTCTTAATCATGACATAAATGTATACATCCTTTGTGTCCTTAACCACCCCTCCCCAAGATTATTCCAGGCTTCTATAAGAAAACTTTCTGTGCCCCAATAAGCCTCTCCACCAACGCAATAATCCAAATCAGACCAAATCAAACCAAATTAGAAAAAGCACATGTTTAATGGATACCAATGCTCCTGGGTGGCCTTCCATCCCCCAAGAGAGGATAAAGGGAAGGAAGATCAGAAAACCATGTGTTTGTTCTCCGGGATACAATTTAAATACCCTGTGGGAGTGGACTTGAGCATCTCAGGGGAGGGGTCATCATTTGGCGGGCTTTCTCGGAGGTAGAGTCTGGACTGAGGCAATTCTCAGGGGAGAGGCCTTGGGATGGAACTTCCACCCAAACATTCCCGACTCTTTGGGTATATGGATGCCAGGGGCTGAGGTAATGCTTCCACCCAAACACTATACTCTATGAACTAATTCCATGTAGACTTTTGTTAACAGCTTCAGTTTCTTTTTAAATTATTTTTCCTTATATTTATTTATTTGTTTGGAGGGAGGGAATGAGGGAGGGGAGGTATTATGTCGCAAGACAGATGCGGAGGTCAGGGGACAACTTGCTGGAGTTGGTTCTCTCCCTCCGTGTAGGTTCTGGGGATCAAACTAATGAGGCTTGCAGCAAGTGCCTTCGCCTGCTGAATCATCCCCCCCAGCCCCAGTAAGGGTTTCTATGGAGAGGAAACTCTCTGATGCTATCACAGCAGGGTGAACAGGAGCGTGTAGCAAGCATGGAGGAGCAATGCGCCTTAAAAGACCCACCTTTTTCTACTTTCAGGAGCTCTTCAGAACCATGCTCGGAAATATAATTTGCCTATAGATGAACTGAGTTTCAAGTATAACATGATTCCAGTCTACCGAGATCAAGCCTCAGTGATAGAAGCTGCCAAGGACATTCAGTTTGGAGAACAACTGCCCATGGACCTGGAGGTATTGCCCACTAACTACATGGCAAAGCTTCTATCTACTGTTAGTGGAGAGTGGAGGCAGTCTCTCCTGCTCTACCACCCCCATTTGCAGGAGTGGGAGAAGAGGGTGGCACCCAACCCCAAAGGCCAACATCTCAGCAGCAACAGGACAGGAACTTCTCAAATGTAGGCCAATTCATAGAAATGTTTTCTTCATAAAGTTATATTATTTAGATTCAGACAGCAATAGTCTCCATCTTACAGGGGCAGTATAATAAGACATTGAAAACAGAATTTCAAAATGAAACAAACTTGAGTTTGAATCCTGGTTCTACCCTTCACCATTCATGCGTGCTGAAACAATTGCTTACATGTCTGAACTTTGGTGTTCTCATCTATAAATTGGGGCTGATGGGGGCTGAAGAGATGGTTCAGTAGTTAAGAGCAATGCTGCTCTTCCAGACATCCTGAGTTCAATTCCCAGCAACCACATGAAGGCTCACAACCATCCATAATGAGATCTGGTGCCCTCTTCTGGCCTGCAGGCAGACATACAGGCAGAGCACTAAGTACATAATTTTTAACGTCTTTTAAAAATAAATAAATAAGTTGGGGGTGATGACAGGACTCGAAGAATGAAAAGGCATGTGTCATATAGGCAACACAAAGTTCACTCACAACAATCCACTATACTATTATAGGTTAAACTTGTCTGCAGCAGCCACTTGGCCCCCTCCTGACAGAACAGAAATGTTGCCTTCATATCCCTTCTAACTTTAACCACAGTAAATAACTAATAGGCATGTGCTATAGGGTCAGTCTTAATGGTTTTTACACTCATCAAATAGTATTACAGATATATAATCTATCTCCTAGAAGGGTACCCGGATTCTCAGGGGGCCTTGCTGCAAAGGATGGATGATAATTCCAGCCCTTATCTCCCTCTGCTTCTCAAGAGGGAAAGAGAAGTCATTACTCATGCTGTCAGATGGACTAAAGTAGCCATCATTGGGTTTTCCAGAGGCATCCCCAATCCTGCATCCCTGGTAGGGTGTGGACAGCATCAAATTCAGTACCAAACTGAGGGTCAGGGTGTCCTACCTCTCAGAACTCTAGGGTACCTCTCTCTAAAATGCAGTGATAGAAACCATGCTTGGTGAAGCGGTGAGACACAGACAGTGTGGCTCAAACTCTAATCCCTTCTCCTCCACTCACCCCTAAACTTCTGAGTATCTTTCAGTTGCCCTCTCCTGAAGATGGAGTTCTTGTTCATGGGATGTTCATGGATGCTTCTCGGTGGGATGACCAAGAGATGGTCATAGAGGACGCACTGCCAGGACAGATGAACCCCATGCTGCCTGTAGTTCATTTTGAACCAAAACAAAGCTACGAGCCAATCCAAACACTCTACCACTCCCCACTCTACAAGACAGGAGCACGGGCAGGAACACTTTCAACTACAGGTGAGGATGCTCTTAGATTTGTACATTAGACTGGAGGGACGGGCCAGCAGTTAAGAGCACCGTCTATGGCTCTTACAGAGAACCTAGGTTTGAGTCTCAGCATCGGCAAAATGGCTGACAACCATCTGTAATTCCAATTCCAGGGGATCCAGTGCCCTCTTCAGGCTTCCAGGGGCACTGCACACATGTGCTGCCCAGACAAGCAGGCAAGACACCCATATACATAAAAACAAATAAGTATGTTTTAAATAAAAATCTCAGTCAAAACCCAAATACTGCTGCTGGGCATGGTGACACACACCTTTAATCCCAGCATAAGCAGAGAGCCTGTGAATTCAAGGCCAGCCTGGCCCACATGGTGAGTTCCAGACTCGCCAGAGGTACATAGAAAGACTATATCTCAAATATTAAAGAAAAAAGAAAAAGTCAGATGCTGGTCCCTCAGTCGGTACAGTGCTTGCCCTGCACCTCAGCATCCTGTGTGAAGTCCTCGGCGCTGTGTAAAGCTGGGTGTGGTGGTATGCTAATGGTATGTTAATCCCAGCACTCTTGGTCAAGGCCAGATGATTAGAAGTTCAAGTTCATCTTCAACTACTTAGCAACTTTGTGGGGCTAGCCTGGGCTGTGAGACTCTGACTCTCTCTCTCTCTCTCACACACACACACACACACACACTCACACACACACACANCACACACACACACACACACACAATCACACACACACACACACCTGGACTGGAAGTGAAGCTCAGTTATAGAACACTTGCCTGGCATGGAAAGTTCATGAGTTCAATGCCTAGGAGAGAGGGAAAAAAGAAAAGTGAACTCTGCCCAAAAAAAAAAAATGCTGACTGTAATTCACTAAGAAAACTACTGGTCCAATTAACTAGATTTAAGATGGAAGTACCTGTGCTGGAGAGATGGCTCAGCAGTTAAGATCATTTGCTGCTCTTGCAGAGGGGGGAATTCCATTTGGAGCACTAATATTAGCCTGTAACTCCAGCTCCAGAGGAATTGTCTCCCTCTTCTGGCCTCTTCAGACATGTGCACTCAAGTGCACATACCCCTACTGGAAACACACACACGTAGGTAAATAAAAATAAAACACGTTTATAAACGTTGAAGTTGTATTTGTAGTAATGCTGGGTGTACATGGATATCATAAACTTAGTGTTTGCTTCTGTTAGACCCTAGGAAGTAGAAAACAGAGTTTAATGGGCAGAGACTTCCAATTCCAAAATGATGGACTGAGTAGGCACTAAAAGCACTCCCTTGCCAAATAAAATCTGGCCATTTAAAAATGAGCTAAACGGAAAGCTGTGTTACAACACTCTAAATGAACCTGAGATACAGTCCTCACAAGGAGGCAGAGAGAAAGAAAGGCATCTCTACAGATAATATGAGAGCCTGTGGGCCAGTGAGATGGCTCAGTGGGTAAAGGCTCTTTCCACCAAAACCTGAGTTTGGTCCCCAAGACCCACACGATAGAAGGCAAGAACTGAATCCCACAAGTCACCCTCTGACTCACATCTGTGCCATGTTTTGTGCAGATTCACACACACAATAATAAATGTAGCTTCTTTAAAAGAACAATGACTTTTTCAAAAAGAAAGAGAGTGCTAAAGAATATGCTGAGAAAACCATTCAAAATACAGCATGGTGTGTGAAAGTCTGACATTGTGTAAAGACCTCAATACCTCATATTTTTCTAGCAGGCAACTTAAGAGAAAGTAAGAAAACATGAGAGGGAATAGCAACTGGTGGTTCCCTAAAACTAAAGAATTGTCCTTGAACTCAGAAATCTCATCAAGTGGGAGGGAGGGATGCTTTTTAAAATGGTGCATGGGAAGGGATGCATGGATATTTGCAGAGTATTCAGGGCAGTATCCAGCAAACAGCTAATACTATCTGAGCAAACAATGCACAGAACAATGTTCGTGATGAAAGTTCTTAGATTACTAGACTGGTCTGGGGAATTCTTTAACCTAGTGATGGTTACTGTCTAAATTTGAGTTTCTATTGCTGTGAAGATACACCATGACTATGGCAACCCTTATAAAGGAGAACATTTAATCCGGGCTGGCTTACAGTTCAGAGGTTTAGTTCATTATCTTCACAGCAGGAAACAAGGCAGCATGCAGGCACACAGCATGCAGGTGATGGAGAGGTAGCTGAGAGTTCTGCAGGCAACAGGAAGTGAACTATATCCCACACTGGGTGTAGCTTGAGCTTATGAGACCTCAAAGCCCACCTCTGCAATGACACACTTCCCCCAACAGGGCCACATCTCCTAATAGTGCCACTTCCTATGGTCCAAGCATTCAAACATATGAGTCTCTGGGGGCCATACCTATTAAAATCACCACAGTTAACCAGAAAGGGGAATTTGTTAGGGCACCTGAACACCAATACTGCTTTCTCCCTAGATATGAATATGAATTTTTGGGTGACAAGACTGGATGCAAAACTCATGAGCTCCTTTCCTTTAGAGATGGTGTCCTAGTTTCTTTTGTGCTACTTAAATCTAACATTGCAGCCAAAAGCAACCTAGGGATGGAAAGGCTTTATTTGACTTATACTTCCAGGTCACAGTCTGTCATTGTGGGAAGTCAGGGCAAGAACTGAAGGAGGGAACATAGAGGCAGGAATCATGGAGGAATGTTGCTTGCTGGCCTGGTCACAGGCTCATGTTTAGCTAGCTTTCTTATATAGCCCAGGACTACCAACCTAGGCTTAGCACTGCTCAGGGTAGGTTGGACCCTCTTACATCATTAAATAATCAAGATAATCCCCACTGACTTGCAACAGGCCAATCTTATCTAGGCAATTCCTCAATCAAGACTCTCTTCTCAGGTGTCTCTGGGCCATGGCAGGTTGAAAATTAAGACTAACCAGGACCAAGGGGCCATATATTAAATCCTTTTCACTGTAATGTAAATCATCATGAAAGAGTTCTGATATAACACCATGTTAGCCTTGGGAACGCAATGAAAAAACTTCAAGCACTCACTGCACTCGACATGGCCTCTGGGAGGCTGCTGGAAGCTTCTTGGTGTAGAAAGACAAGCTGACCTCGTAACAGACGTGTTGTGGTCTCTGTGCTAGCTCACATCCAACTGGAGACCACGGTAGTGTCTCCTCAACCAGCATCACTCATTAAAGGAAGCATCAGTGCCCGGCTGCTGACTGCACCTCAGCACTACCCAGAAAGCCTTAGCCAAACCAATAAGAACATGAAATGAGAACTTGGATTTGGAAAGAGGAAACAAAACTATTCTTTGCCTACATAATTGATCACGTGGAAAAAGCCAAAGAATTTACAGAAAAGTATCAACTATAAATGATAGTAAAAACAACCGCTGTATAATAATCATCAGAATTATTGCTGGAGAGCTCTTATTCAGCATGTTTGAAGCCCCAGCACTGACAAGATGTTAAGAACTCAACAGGATTCAGTCTTCGTGCTAGCACACACCTTTAACCCCAGCAATCGGTAGGCAGAAACAGGTGGATCGCTGTAGCCTGAGCTACATGGTAAGTCCCAGGCCAGCCAGAGCTACACAGTTAGACCCTATCTCCCAACAAATTAACAAAAACAGTTAATAGAATCCCCATGTTCCATCGAAAACAAATGGAAACAAAAGTAAAAGAAAAGGTCTGGTTCCACTAAGAACCCAGTCAGTCAGACTAGGAGCAAACCCGACAAGAAACGTAGCTCGTGGCTCCTGAGGTCAACATAGCGAGACTCTTGAATAAATGGAGAACCTGAGCCATGTCCACAGTGGGAAGAGTCGATATTATCAGGATCCCAACTCCGTCCCCCAATTAATCTCAGAATTTAAAATGCTCTCATAAAATTGTTGAGAGAACTAACTCTTCTGGTGTTGTGTGAAATGAAAACAAAGAACAGCAGCAGCTCCTGTGAGTAAAATAAAACGGGAGGTCTGTTTCCAACAGAGGCAGCCACAGTAACTACGGCAGTGTGCCACCACCCCAGGGCTCGGCAAGTCCATCGGACACTCCCTGGAGAGAGAGCCAGAGCAACTGCGGGTCTGTGGGGACCTGAAGTGATAGCAGCACCTCTGAAAGTTGGTCAGGGATGAAGAAAATAGTCCACAAGTGGTGCTGGAGAAAGTTTAGGTTTAGGTTCTACTAGGTTTAGGTTCTTGCCTCATATTACATACAAAAACTTCAATTAGCCCTGGAGAGATGGCTCAGCAGGGAACGCCAATTGTCACTCTTGCAGAGGACTGGAGTTCAGTTCCAGAACCCACATCACATGGCTCATGGCAACCTATGACTCTCACTCCAGGGCCCTTGATGCCCTCTTCTGGCTGATAGGCACATACTCACCTGCAGATACATACACATTTACATAAAAATAAAAGATTTTAAATTAGATCATTGATAGATACTTGAGGCTTAATCACCAAATTTTAAAATGCTTAGATCCTAATGAAATGGTTGTGATTATTGCCAGTGACTGCTCAGCTCCTAAAAAGTCAATCAGGTGTAAGCATGCTTCCTAATGGAGGTGCAGATCACAGGGAAATGACCTTACCAAAGCACTCAGTCCTGAGTGTGAGCACATCTCTGTCTAAGCCTTCCTTCACAAGTCCAGAGTCCGGGAAATCTAGTGGGGCAAACAGCCTGGTTGTGTCAATGAATATATTGTAGTGGGTGGTAAAGAGGCAGAGGGTGACTTAGAATTAAAGGGGATTTAGGACACACATCATTGCTGTGAGGCAGAGCCCTCATCTGAATTCTGAATCAAGCTAACTCTCAACTGCCAAGGCACACTATATGTACTATATGTAATAGTGGGAGTGGTGCATATGTTATCTGTATATGCACACCTGAAAAAATTTGAACAGCTATTAGAAATTAACATCTTAGCTGTTATAGTTGTTGAGTCTTTAGGAATCATAATTGAGACACATGCTAAAATTAAGTGCAGTAAAAATTGTCACCTGGTATTTGCTTCAGAACCATCTAGGCTAAGTGAGGAAGTGTGTAAGACGAGATAGCCACACGAGGAGTGTTTATGTTTCCATTTATCCACAAAGGAGAGAACTGCATATGATCAAACGCAAACAGTGACCCCAGCTAATTAACCAGTGTGTTCCAACAGCCTCTCCGTATGTTTTAGAACAACACAATAATGCTGTTTGGAAACTAAACTGGATGAATGGCTGTCCAAGTCTCTTGTTAGCTGAGGCAGCATAAAGAAGATGAAAGCAGGCAGGTTCCTGTGGTAATGGAGACCGGAAACATTCTCACGTGTAAAATGTGTTTCTTCACTAAGGGGCCCCCGCCCACCTCAGAGCGAGTTCAGCTAAGGCCCTGGTCCTGCCTGCAGTCAGCAGCTTTCCCTGAGCAGACTCTGTAATCTTAAAGCCCATTTGATAGCCTCTGTTTAAGCACCCTAACCCTCTGGGGAATGCAGCCTTTATTTCTGCATCCTTTTCTTTCTTATTTATTCATTCCTTTCTTTTGAGGCAGGGTCTCGCTATGTAACTCTGGCAGCTTGGAGCTTGCTATGTAGACCAGACTGGCATCCAATTTATAGAGATCACCTGTCTCTGCCTACCCAATGCTGGGGACAGACGTGAACCACCACACCCCGACTTCGATTTATTTTTAATTATGTGTATTTGTGGTGGGCATGTGGAGAATATGTACACCTGCATGCACATACCCACAGGGACCAGAAGAGGGCATCAGATCCCTTGGAACTGGAGTTACAGGGGACTGTAGACTGCCTGACACGGGTGCTCATATATACACTCCTAACCATTGAGCCATCTCTCCAACCCTCCTACATCCTTTTCTTACACACATTCAGCTGCCCTTAACCTTCTAGTAGTTCTACTTCTGTAGCTACAAATATCCTCCATTCCACTGGTCCTTCTGGACCAGTTTCTCTCCACCCACTGGGTCCCGCTCATCAGCTCCTGCAGCCGCTTATGAAATAACCATCCTGAGGCGTAACATTAATTACATATTCTTTGGCCTATTATCTCAGGCTTCTTATTAACTAACTCACTCTTACATCTTAAATTAACCCGTTTCTATTATTTTATATTTTACCATGAGGCTCATGGTTTGTTACCTCTTGCTTCTTGGGCAGCTACATGGCATCTGCCTGACTCCACCTTCTTTCCTCTTCTATCTCTGCTTGGGCTTCCCGCCTTGCTCTATTCTGCCCTGCCATGGGCCAAAACAGCTTCTTTATTTACCAATGGTACTAAAATACATTCACAGCATAAAGAGGGGATCCCACTTCCCCCTGCATAAGCAGCCCGCCTTTGCTTTCTCTAAACACAGCCCACTGTACAGCAACTGTGTGCTTGCTGTAACCATCCTGTTTTGTCAGAAGCACAAGACTTCTGATGTCAGCCCTCCAGGATTCTGGTCCAAATGCATATGTAACATGAGCCACACACATCTATCCCAATCATCAACCACTTGGAGATGGTTATTGTCTAACTCTGAGTCATCACAGAGTATACTGTACGGTGAACCCCTTAGGAAACAGTGGTGAGAGGCTTTGGGAAGGCAGCTAAATTCATTTCTGGCCAACAGAGAATTGATTCCACTTAAACAGACAGTGGCTGTAGGGGTTTGGTTATGTCCCAAGTCCTTCTCCAAACCTGGAGCCTCATGTGCTCAGGGCATTGATTGCCTGTGGGGAAGTATACACTGAACTGGCACCCAAAGAAGCATGAAGAAGGGAAATGTGAGCTTAAAAGGAGGTTAGGACCTTAGACAAATTTCTGAACTGCATAAAATCAGAACATTGTCTAGCTTAGCTTGCCATTGAACTTGGGTTGTCATGCTGGAAACCCTAGTATTCAATGGGACACAACATCAAAGAGAAGGTAGAAGCATCCTCTGCTGGGTACACCACCCTTCCCTGATGTCCATCCACACTGATGTCATCTGAGAAAACAGCACTGAAAGAAGCAATTCCCACCTGCAGACAATAGCATCTTTTCAATACCCCCTTAGCGACCACACATGGAAAGAACACTTTGCTTGACTTTTTCTATTGAATGATTGAACACTGAAGACAGAATGCCTGTCACTACGCTTTTTCATTTCAGGATCCCAAGACCCTTCCAGTGCAGGATGGGATGAAGGATGGATGGATGGATGGATGGATGGATGGATGGATGGATGATGAATGGGCGGATAGATGATGGATGGATGGATGATGGGTGGATGGATGGATGGATGATGGGGTGGTGGGTGGATGGATGGATGGATTATGAATGGGCGGATAGATGATGGATGGATGGAAGATGGGTGGATGAATGGATGGATGGATAGATGATGAATGGATGGATGGATGGGTGGATGATGGGTGGATGACCACATGAATAGATGCCCTAACTACTGTTAGATACCCCTAAGTCCCACTGAAATGTCAGGCCTAAATCCCAGCCCAGTGATCCTAGATTCAGACTACAGAGAACTTGAAACATGCTCATCAAGTTATAGTCTAAGCAGGCAGACCCAAAAGCACCATGCTTCTAAAACCTCATTCTGTAGAGCATAAAACTGGGACCTTCAGAGACTATGTCTAGCATCTTCTGGTTCAGTCAGGTCTCTCAGTATCTCATCTCTGTGAATCCAGAGTTTACTCTCTAATTAACAGCTCTTCTCTCCCACCCTACCCCCACCACACCCCTCTGGTGTCCTTTTCTAGGCCATTCCACCAACTTCGTGGTGACCGTCCTCTTACCCTCCAAGCGGCCCAATGACTACTGGATCGCCAAGGGATCCGCGTTGCTCTGCCAGCTGAGTGAGTGATCGGGGCCGTGCTAATCCAGAGGTCCTCCCTGATGGGGAGAAAGTGACTTCTAACCTGACCTAAGTGTACCTGCTGCAGCTGTTGTTTCTCCCATGGCTGAAAATAAAGTGGTTTTGAGTTGTTCCTCTTGGCAATCCCAGCTATGATGTGAAGGTGACGGATTCACACATCCCCTAGTAAACGCACTCCCCAACTCCATGTGGAAGCCAGACTGCTTCTCTTTAGTGTGTGGCTCAGAGCCCTGGGAAGAACAAGGAGTCAGCTCCTCATTCACACAGGCTCCCTTCCGTGTCACAGTTGTATGAGAGCCCAGAGTGCTTGTTAGACACATGGCCCCAGATACTTCTGTTTCTAGACTTAAATAAAGCTCTCAAAAGCCTAATATGTAGAAGCCTAGTCCAGTAATAGCAGCAACCATCAGGGGTGTCCAACCTTTTGACATTCTGACATGGCCTTGTCACCCACAAAGTTCACCTTTGAAAACTGTGCAATCAAATTCATTGTGTAAAAATAGTGGGGAAAAAAATCTTATTAATGTGTGTGTGGTATATGTTTGTGTTCATGTATGTATGTGTGTGTGTCAATGTGGGTACATTCACACTACCACAGTGTATATGTGAGGGTCAGAAGGCAATCCTCACTCTTCACTTTGAGACAGGGTCTCTCTCATTCACAGCTACGTATACCAGCATAGCTGTATACCAGCATAGCTGGCCCATGAGCAGTCCCAGAAGGAGTGGCCTGGGATTTCAGACATGCTACTACATCTGGCTTTTATATGGGTTCTCGAGACTTCAGCTCAGGCTATCAGGCTTCTGTGGCAACCACTCTACGCACTGAACCATCTCTGTCATCCTAAACCTTACACTTAAGAATGAACAGTGCCAAAATTGGCCACATCCCAATCAGTGGATCTGAGCCCAGGAAATGACTGGGAAGGAGTCCATGGAAGTCTCCAGAGGGACTGAGAAGATGTTTTGTTTTCTATGGGAACATGAGGACTTGGGTTTGGCTCTCCAATATCCACATAAAAGCCGGGCTTAGAGAATCTGTAACCACAATCTTGGAGTGAGGACACAGAGATGAAAGGATCCCTCGTGTTCACTGGACAGCCAGCCTAGCCAAATGGATGAGCTGCAGGGTCACTGAAAGACCCTGTCCCAAAAAGTAAAGTCGAGTATGACAGAGGAAACCCAAGGCCAACCTGCACCTGCGCACACTCATACAAACAAGTACATACAACACACACACACACACACACACACACACCACAC
>LOEQ01002684.1:186173-200821 GCA_001685075.1 Bramus lutescens
ATGCTGTGAATATCATTGGTTAATAAAGGAACTGCTTTGGGCCTATAGCAGAGCTATAGGGAAACAGATAGGTGTGGGGGGAAACTAAACTGAATGCTGGGAGAAAGAAAGGTGGAGTCAGAGAGAAGCCATGGAGCTGCCAGAGACAGATGTGCTGAAACTTTGCTGATAGGCCATGACCTTGTGGTGATGCACAGATTAATGGAGATGCGTTAAATTAAGATGTAAGAGTTAGCCAATAAGAAGCTAGAGCTAATGGGCCAAGCAGTGATTTAAATAATACAGTGTCTATGTGATTATTTTTGGGTCTAAGCTACAGGGTGGCCAGGAAACAAGTGGCCCTCCTCCAACAAGAGACCATGGAGGAGCGCTGCTTACTAGATTGCTCCCCATGGCCTGCTTAACTTTTTTTTTTATACAACCCAGAACACTGTGTCCAGAGATGACACCACCCACAGTGGACTGGGTCCCCCCACATCCATTATTAATTAAAAATGCCCCACAGACTTACCTATAAGTCAATATGATGGAGGCATTTTTCTCAATTGAGGTTGCCTCTTCCCAGATAACCCTAGCTTGTATCAAGCTGATAAAAAATTAAAAAATAAAAATAAAAACCACAGCACAATAAACATACCAAGGAAGGACAGATGTGTGCAGAAGGAAAAGGCAGGGCCCGATGTGCTCAGTCTCAAAGGGGAATGCACGCACCGGTGATTGAAAATTTTCAGTTTCACACACATCTGGAGATGGCTGCTGGAGCACCAGGGATACAGATCTGCAGGTTACAAATAAACTTTAGCCGACATGTAAACTTAGACATACACAGTCCTGGAGTAGTGATAAACTATGTTTGCACAAGGTATGCTCAGTAGCAGCACTTGGATACAAGATGCGGAGAGGGCTCAGTCAATAAAGTGCTATGCAAACATAAGGCCCTGAGTTCAGACTCCCAGTACCTGTACCAACAGCCCGGTGAGGAAGCACAAAGAGCAGGGCCAATGCTGGGGACGAAAGACAGGGGGATCCCTGGGGCTCCAGTGTAGCCAAATTAGCAAGCTCCAGCTCAGGGAAAGAGCTTATCAAATACACACACACACATAAGAAATTAATAAAGTAAGACAATCGATGTTGACCTCTCCATGTACACAAACATGCACACATACGCTAAAAAAGAAATCTCCAAACACAAGCGTCCAGCTGGCTGAAGCTGCCCCTCACCACACTGCTGTCCACAGGAGCAGCACCTGACCAGGTCACACACTCACATGAGAGCAGAGGGAAGGAGACAGCAGTGAGGGACGGCCAGTGGCAAACAAGCCCATTATTCTCTGTGAGAGGTACTGGCTCAGCAACCTGAGCTCGGGGTGGATACGAGGGAGACCTGGGGCTTAAGAACAATTGTCTAGCTGCCACCTGATCTCACGGGAAATCTTCCCATTTGTGCATGGCCTCAATTTCTCGAGCTTCATGAATTCCGAAGGAAACCCATCCCACAGGGCTTCAGCCTACAACCTTGTTGTTGAAATCATTTAAACACAGTTCCACCCACGCAGCTGGCTTACCAGTGTAAACAGGAGTCTACATTCTGCTTCCAGCTCAGCCTTCCTCTTCACGCACTTCATCTATGCACCCTGTATCCCCATCTGTTAAAGTCAGATAACCGGCCAGCTCTGGACCATGGTTGTGAGCAAGCTGAGCAGGCCAATGAATGGGAATGAAGAAATGAAAACCAAATACAACTTTAAAACAATGTTTAAAACCTTTTCTGAAATATTTATTTTTTTACTTTTGATGGTGCATGTGTGTGTTTTCAGGTGGCTGAAGAGATCTGAAGAAGGCATCAGATCCTTAGAGCTGGAGTCACAGGCAGTTACGAGCCACCTGATATGGGCGCTGGAAGCCAAGCTTGGGTTTTAAACTGGAGGACCAGGAAAACCACTACACGTCTGGAACATCTGTGAAGGAGGTGAGGGGCGAAGTGAGTGTCCCTGAGGAAAGAGCATCCCTTCATCCTGGAGGTAGTCAGGAGGCAAGAATGGCAGTAGCAGGGCAAAGTCCCTGTGTGAGGATGGCCCTCGATGCGTTGGCTGGACAGCAAGGAGCTCTGCTTATCAGATGAAAAAGTCAGCTGAAGGCAAAGCAGGAGGCAAAGTTCAGGTGGGGGCCGGGGTTCAAAAGACAGGAGGGTGCAGAAGGATTCTTAATGTGGTAGCACAAGAGCTAGGCTCAGGCTCTTGAGGTTGTACAGCCGAAGCTAAAGCAGGGAGGACTAAAATGAGGTGTCTTTGATATGCTAAAAAGAACACACTGGGCGTAGAGCAGTGGTTCTCAACCTGTGGGTTGCAACCCCTTTGTCAAACCTCCATCTCCAAAAATATTTACATTATGACTCATAACAGTAGCAGAATTACAGTTGAAGAAGCAACAAGAATAATTTTAAAGTTGGGGGTCACCACAACATGAGGAACTGTATTGAAGGGTCACGGCATTAGGAAGGTTGAGAAGCACTGGCCAGAAGCCGAAGGCACCTGCTGTCTGGACTAGTGATCTGAGTTCTACCCCCAGAATCAGGTCACACAAGTGGTCCTCTGACCTCCCGTCCTACTCCGTGATACGCCCAAAGTCACTAAATAAATAATAAAGCAAAAAGGTTTTAAAAATAGAAAGGATCCTCTGGCAGCTGTGGAGAACTCTTCCTGGAGAATGAGAGACCACACCACACTAGAAAGCTGGTGAGGACTTCAGCAGGACAATCTGATTAACAGAACAGAGTCAAGGTCACCAGGCTGAGGAGCTGTGATCTGGCCGACCACACAGGGAAGAGGAAAGGAGGATCTGATGATGAACAGATGAGCTCGCTTCAACAGAGACGGGGACGATGGGCAAAGCATAGCTAGAGTGGAAAGTCCTAAGTCTGGCGTTTGCCTGTGGAGCTGAGAGGTGACATCGATGGCCCAGTGGTGAGGTCGGGCCATAGGTGCTATAGGATTCTGTAGCTTGTGGAGCTAGAATAATGGCTCAGCATCTAGGAGAGCTTGCTTCTCTTCCAGAGGACCGGAGTTCAGTTCCTAGCACTTATGTGGGGTAGTGCACAACAAGCTGTAACCACATAGACTCCAGAGGTCTAATACCCTCTTATGTCCTCCACAGACACCTACAGAAAGATGAGAAAGAGAGAGAGAGAGGGAGAGAGAGACAGAGAGACAGAGAGAGAGAGAGAGAGAGAGAGAGAGAGAGAGAGAGAGAGAGAGAGAGAGAGAGGATGAGAACTAATATAAATAAATCTTTAATAAAAGAGTCTGAGCTGGGCAGTGATGGTGCATGCCTTTAATCCCAGCGCTGGGGAGGCAAAGACAGGCTGATCTCTGACCTTGAGGCCAGAATGGTCTACAGAGTGAGTTCCAGGACAGCCAGAGCTACACAGAGAGACCCTGTCTCAATTTTAAAAAGAAAAAAATAGTCTAGAGTTTGTCAGAAGTCAGGGCCAGAGATAAAAACAACAACATCGCTACTCTTTAAATGTCATTTAAAGTCATAAGACTGAGCTGACCAAGGGACTGAATGCCAATGGAAGGGAAGAGATCTAGCCTTGGTCTGAGGCCATCTGACACTGAGATGTCAGTAGGCCGAAGAGCGGTCAGAAAAGGATGAGGAGAACTGGTGGTGTGGGGCTGTTGGGAAATCCACAGAGTAGAAGCCAGCAGAAGAAAGGGCCTTGTGAGGGAGAAGAGTGGTCTGCGGGTGGCCGTGGGGTCACAGCCATGAGGGCTGGAGAGCTGGCCTCTGCACCGAGACAGAGCGAAGTCACTGGAAACCCAGGTAAGACCAGCTAGACCAAGTCCTGAGCCAAAGCTGTCCTGTCCCCACTCAAAGATAATCAGAGAGGACCAGCTGAGGGACACGTGACTCAATAGCAATGGCTCTTTGCAGGCGGGGAAACTGAGGCTTGCAAAGATTTATGGTCCTCTTTCTAAAGTCACATAGCCACTAAGTGTCGACCGACGCATGACCCAAGACCAAGGTTTATATGTTGTTTACTTATTTATTTATTGTGTCCGATGTGGGGGTGGGAGGGGACAACTTTCTAGAGTCTGATCTCTCCTTCAACCATGTGGGTCCCAGAGTCAGAACTTGGGTTGTCAGGCTTGGCATGGAGCACCTCTGCCCACCAAGCCTTCTCACTGGCTCCCAGCTCTGAAATAGCCTGCTGCAATGCCTTACCATGCCATAGACTGGGCTTGAAATTCACTAGCTCAGCTTCTCGAACTTAACGTCCTGTGAAGTCAAGCCAAGTGACACACATTTGTCATCCCAGCTAGTCAGGAAGCAGAGGCAGGGGGATCACTGGAGTCCAGAAATTCACGGCTCACCTGGGCAACAAAGCAAGGTTCCCAACTCAAAAGAGGAATGAATGAATGAGTAGAACCACTTTATCCGTTGTACTGTCATTCAAGAACACTAATTGAGGCTGAATCTATCAAGGCTCTGTTCAGCAGCCCTCCCTGACTCCAGCAGATCTGCCCGAGAAATGCCACACTCCCATCAGTGACCTCTAGGATACCATCTTTCCCCAGGCTCCCCTTTACATTTACATAGTTCTTCTTTTCTATTTATTTGTGCCTAGACTGTATCTTTTTTCTTTTTTAATGTGCATGTGAGTGAGTGAATTTAGGTGCCCCAGAGGCCAGAAGAGGATATCTGACCTGGAGTTACAAGCTAGTGCTCTAAACTGCAGGTCCATCTCTTCATGCCCCCTAAAGTTGTATCTTATTCACCTTTGTACTCAAATAAAAAAAAAAATAGTTGCCACGTGCATCAAAGTTTGGAGATTACATTTAAATAAATAAACTTTATAGCCAAGTATAGTGACAATCTCAAGACTGGCCAGTCTCAGCTACACAGCAAGTCTGGGGCTGGGGAGGCTGAAACCAGATGAAAAGTTCTCAGTCTTTGATACTTAGTGAGTTTGTAGCCAACCTGAGATCCTTGAGATTGGGGAGGCAGGAGAGGGGATATAAAGGAAAGGAACCTTATCTGTCAGGCTCCTTCAACTCTATTCTCACAGGCAGAACACCTGCTTCACCCCCGGAGCACCAGCAACCATCCCTTAGGGCCGCGGATGCTGCTCTACCAGGAACAGGCAGGCTCAGCCACACACCAGCAGGAAGATGGCCTCTGGGCCTCTGATCTGTAGTTCTTATCTTGCCTCTGCCTGGTGCCCAGCCCCAGCCCAGAGCACTGACTGACCAGGTGTGTCTGCCTCTGCCGCCCTCGGACCCAGATCCTCAGGTGCGGAGCCGTCTCCACAGAAACAACCCCACGACTCCAGCGTCACCATAACTCCAGGCCCGGCATGCTAGGAGCAAAGGCTGTGTGCGTCTTGGTGTTATGATTTAAAAGAGAGCAACACTGAAAACATATCCTGTCTAAACCTTCTTGCAGCGGTCATCAAAAGAAAAAGACCTGCCCTACGGCTGACGGAGACGTAAGAACCCGCACCCTCGAATCGTAGGTTTGTAAGACACCTGTGTAGTGCACGCTCTGAACCCAAACAAGGTTCGCAGGCTCCCCCACCTCATCTTAATACCTGGGACTTACAGTGCCTGTGCTTTTCCAAAATGACTCCAGCAGCCAAGCCACAGCGACACCACAGTAAACTAGCCAAGGGTTGCCATTTTCCTTCAGTCCATGTTTATTGAGTGCCGATTACTGCCAGACTCTGAGAAAACAGATGGAAATGCAGCTGACACATGGCTGGGAGAGGGGACAGTCTGAGAGAGACAGAAACCTTGCATTCTCTCATTTATGGGCCCTAGATTTTATATTAACGGGGAGAAGAAAGGGTGACACTGTGTGTGTATATATATAATCAAAGTAAGAATGAAATTATCCAAAGGAACAAAAGGGGCAAATGGGAGTGGGGGCGGGGGAGAGAGAAAGAAAAAGAAGACAGGATCAAGATAAAATATAAAGCTGCTCAAACTTTCACAAAATAAAATTGGGGCTGGCCAGACAGCATTTCTGGGTAAAAGCACTTGGCAGCTAAGCTGCTAACCTGAATTCAGCCCTGGAACCCACGTGAAAAGCTCAGTGCAGTGGTTTGCACCCAGCACTGTGGTGGTGAATTGGGAGACAGAGTCAGGAGGGTCTGCCCCAAAAACAATGTTGAAGGAAAGAGCCAAGTACCCAGAAAATTGGCCCCCTGACCTACAGAGAGAGAGAGAGAGAGAGAGAGAGAGAGAGAGAGAGAGACGCACACACACAACTAAATCTTTTTTAAAAGAAAAGGGAGAAAGGATTTAAAAACAGACCACAAGTTGCTGTCTTTAGCTAACTTTGTACTTCTAGGAGCAAATTTAAAACTTATTTTTACGAGAGCTATCCTTGTGCAAGAGGCAGAGGTGACAAGACAAACTGTCCCCGATTACTTAAGAACTTGGTGCTGGTCTTGCTGCAGCAGTGCCTATCTTGACTGCTGTCTGATAAAGCAAGCCGCCATAAGGAAGTCAGCAGAAAGATTCCGCTAACAAGGCAAATACCTCTGAGAAGGAGCCAGGGCTGGGCAAGCCCCTAATTGCAGCTTGAGAGACCCTAGGCACAGGATTCAGCTGTCCACTCTGCTGATTCAAGAGCCTGAGTTCATTCATAAACATGGGTCCTTTTCATGACCCTGAGTCTGTGGAACTCAGTTACCCAGCAGTAGACAACAAAAAAATTATCGTTCCCAAAGAACCAGCCTGTGCCCCAGAAAGCTGTACTCTCAAGATGGGCAGCCAGCACCTTAAGCTGGAAGAGTCTGGGCTGGGCCATCGCTTAGTTGTTAGGATGCTTGCCTGGCGTGGGGCCTGCCCGTAAGTGTGATTTGTATACCCAGTGATTCTCCACTGAAAAAAACTCAATTTTCCGTTGTGAGAAGTTACCCACTGGACATAGCTTCTGGGTTAGGGAGGGCTCGTGTCCACTCCTCTCAGCACGGGGACCCCATCTGCTTTAGACCCCTACAGGCCCTGTGCTGCCTCGGGCTCTGTGAGCTCATGCATGTGTCAGTCTTCTTGATGTCTAGAAGGCCTCGTTTCCGGTGTCTTCTGTCCCCACTGGCTATTACAATATTTCCAGTTCCTCTTCCTTAGAGTTCCCTGATCCTTGAGGGGAGGGATTTGACCCCTTTTTAATTTTCTTACTTGAGAAAAAATCTGCCTAAATTGAGCAGGTTGACCTCCAGTTTTTAACCCTTCTGCCTCTGCCTCCCAACTAGTTTGTATTACCAGCATGTCAACATTCTAGGCTCCAAATAGGCAACGTTTTCAAACAACAAAACAAAATTCCAGAGACTGGGGGTAACTCGGTTGGGATACTGGCACAGTGCTCTCCTTGCACACACAAATCTCTGGGTTCCATCCCCGACAAAAACCAGGCCACAGTTGCACAGACCCACAGTCTCGGCTCTCTCAAGTGAAAGACGCAGGAGGATCAGCAGTTCAAGGCCATCCTCTGCTAAATAGTGAGCTTATGAGCTTTGTGAGACTGTCTTTCAAAAAAATAAAAAATGGAATATGCACTGGCGGGGTCTCTGGGCCTCTTTGTTCCTCTTCCCAGCGTTGACCACACTGGGTAAATCTGCTGCTTCCCACTTTCAATCTGGCCTCTCAATTGGCTTCCTGAGAACAGGAGAGATGACTTGGGCACAGCCTGTGCCTCCCAAGTTTGATAACAAAATGTCAACCTTGAAGGGCCACAGGCACACATGGGGGATGTTTGCCACTCACAGTGAGCTGATCCTGGGTGAGGAAGAGAGACAGACTTCCCCAGCAGATGCTGGGGCCGTTTCCTCGGGGGCATTCTCCATCTTCCCACTTCGGCAGCATTGGCTGCTCATTTCCTCTACTTGGCAAAGCAGAAAAATGAGTTTGGATTTGTTTCAGGTTCTCAAGAAAATCTGCCCCTTGATAAATGTAGTTATCGCTGCCCTCCCGACCCCATCAAAGAAGCCTCGTTTAGCAGTAAATAGAGACCATTGTAGAATAAAAAAAAAAAAGTCCAGAGATAAACAGAGCATGTGGAGCCCGGCCCCAATAGGTACATCTGTATCACAGGTCCTGTTATTGCTTAGAGAACATCTCAGAAGACCCCATAGCAGGAAGTCAGTCCGCTGTGCCACACACTCTCGTGTTGCCTGTATAGACAAGACCAGAACAATGCCAGTATCAATGGACATGTTTACATGGAAGGGGGAAGTTTTCTCAGGGTCCCACTCCGCAGACAAAGAACTACAGGCAACAAAAGGATGCTAGGAGGAGAATTAGTGTCTCCCAGGAATGAGCCACCCTGTTGGCTGTCCAATGCCGAGTGGTCAGCTTTGAGACTATGTACACAAAAACAACAAAAATGGGCTCAGCAGGTTGTATTTATAAATATTTGTGCATATGTGTATATGTGTGTGTCTGTGTGTGTGTGTAACAACAATAAAGAAAAATATGCTACCAACTTGACTGGGGGATGTGGGAGGGGTTTGAGGGAATAGCTGAGAGGGAGTAAAGTGACATAATTCTATTTTTATTAAAAACATAATTAAAAATCTACAAACATTATCTGAAAGTGACTTAAATGATCTTAAGAGATCAGCAAAGGTTTAGAAGATCATGTAGTATTAGTTTGCTTGCTTGCTTGTTGAGCTATGGCCAATGCTCTATGGTCCAGGGTGGTCTTGAACTCACAAGACAAATTAAGGTGGCCTCATACTCCTGTTTCAACATCCCAAGTGACATAAATACAGAGGTGAAAGTGGATCAAGGACCTCAACATAAAGCCAGATACATTAAACTTGATAAAAGAAAAAGTGGGGAATAGCCTTGACCACATTGGCACAGGAGATGACTTCCTGAACAGAGCATCAGTAATGAAGGAATGAAGATTAACAATTGATAAATGATGCCTCATAAAGCTGAAAAGCCACTGCAAGGCAGAGGACACCATCAACAGGATAAACAGCAGCCTACAGGCAGAGGACACCATCAACAGGACAAACAGTAGCCTACAGAATGGGGAAAGATCTTCAACAACCCCACATCCAACAGACAGCTAATATCCAAAATATTAAGAACTCAAAAATTAGACATCAGCAAACCAAATAATTCAATTAAATGGGTTACAAGCCTGGCCATGGTGGTGCATGACTCTAATCCCAGCACACAGGAGGCAGAAGCAAGTGGATCTTTGTGAGTTTGAGGCCAGCCAGGTCAACAGAGCAAGTTCCAGGACAGCCAGGGCTACACAGAGAAACCCTGTCTTGAAAAAAAATATGGGGTACAGATCTAATCAGAGAATTCTCAACAGAGGAATCTCAAATGGCCAAAAAGCACTTAAAGAAATGTTCAACACTCTTAGTCATCGGGAAATGCAAATCAAAACAACTTTGAGATTCCATCTTACACCTCTCAGATGGCTGAGATCAAAAACACGAGTGACAGCTCATGCTGGGGAGGTTGTGGAGCAAGGGGGACACTCCTCCATTGCTGGTGGGAGTGCAAACTTCAACAGCCACTGTGGAAATCAATATAGCAGTTCCTCAGAAAATTGGGAATTGATCTACCTCAAGACCCAGCTATACCACTCCTGGGCATATCCCCAAAGGATGCTCCATCCTGAAACGAGGACACTTGCTCAACTATGTTCATAGCGGCTTTATTCATAATAGCCAAAACCTGGAAACAATCTAGGTGTACCTCAACCAAAGAATGGACAAAGAAAATGTGGTACATTTACACAATATAATTAACTCAGCTGTTAAAGAAATGACATCATGAAATTTTCAGGCAAATAAATGGATAGAACTGGAAAAAAATCATCCTGAGTGAGGTAACCCAGACCCAGAAAGACAAACATGGTATGTACTCACTCACAGGTGGACACTAGTCATAAAGTAAAGGATAATCGTGCTAAAATCCCCAAACCCAGAGAGGCTAAGTAACAAGGAGAGAAAAGCATGGATCTCCCTGGGAAGGAGACATAAAATAGATCATGTGAGCAGACTTGGGACAAGTGTGGACAGGGCAGGATGGATTGGGTGTAGGAGGCAGTGTGCAAGCACTGAGGGGTATTGCAGAGGTGAAGCTAGAAACCTAGTGCCACAAAACTCCCCAGAATCCACGGTAATGACCCTAGCAAAGACTCCTAGCAGTGAGGGATATGGAACCTGAACCAGACATCTTCTGTAACCAGACAAGGCTTCCAGTGACAGGATGAGGACACCAACCCAGCCCCAAAACCTTTGACCCAGAAGTCGTCCTGCCTGCAAGATGTGCTGGGGTAAACGTGGTGCAGAACTTGGGAAAACAGTCCATTGAGTTGTGAGTGGCGCAAACTGAGGCCCACACCAGGAGAGGGAGCCCACACCTCATACTGCCTGGAGGGCCAGGAATCAGAGTCTGGATAGCCCAAAGACCAAAAATAGAACCAAACGGGGGAGGGGGGGATGAAATGATTCCTAATGATGTATTCAAAGGCCAGAGTCAAGCATAATCGTCATCAGAGAGGCTTCATTCAGTAACGGATAGAAGCAGACGCAGAGACCCACAGCCAAACATTAGAGCTCAGGGAATCCTGTGGCAAAGAGAGAGGAAGGATTGTAGGAGCCAGAGGAGTCTAGACACCACATGAAAATGGCCCACGGAATCAATTAACCAGGACTCAGAGGGACTCACAGTCTCAACCAACAATCAGGAAGCATTCATGGGTCTGACCTATGTCCTCTGTATATATGTATGGTTGTGTAGCTTGGGATTCCTGTGGGACTCCTAACAGTGGAAACAGGAGCTGCTTTGGGGACTCTTTTCCTACTGCTGGGATGCCTCATCCAGGCTTAATATGAGAGGATGTGCCTAGTTTTATTATAACTTGACAGGCCATGTTTGGTTGCTATCCCTGGGAGACTTTCCCTTTTCTGAAGGAAAGGGAGGAGGAGCGGATCTGTGGGACAGGGAATGTATCAGGGGAGGGACTGGAAGGAAAGGAGGGAAGGAAAATCATGGTCAGGATGCAATATATGAGAGAAGAATAAAATTTTAAAAATTAAAAATTTAAAAAATCTGGGAAAAAAGAAATACAGGGGTGAGATACCACACACGACATAATAGATGAGGGCTTTCTAGGATTTTATTTCATTTCAATTATATGTGTGTATACACAGGAAAGTCACATGAGTGCAGTGCCCTCTGGAGGCCAGAAGTGATGGGTTCTTCTGGAGCTGGAGTTAGATTCGTTGTGAGCTGCCCAAGGTGGGAACCAAACTCCAGTCCTTTGGAATAGAAGTATAACACTTAACTACTGAGTCATCTCTTCAACCCCAGTGGATAAGTTTTTCTGGTTTTTACTAGAAACTGGTGACTGTCCCGTTGCTCCCTTTGAGAACGCTTACCTTAGTATCACATGCACGCTCAGCACACACTGGTTTTTGTCCCTTTGGTATTCTGTATCCCTTCTAGAAGCTTCTTCATTTGTTTATTCAGTGCCCTTACTAAACGCCTGAGAGTCTCAGTATCAGGCGATTCTGATGATGATATTGATGATGGTGGCAAGTATGACTCTAGGCCCCAGAAAGCTCCCTGTCCACCTCACTATTTCTGAACATATCTTGGGACCTCTCAAAACTACCAGAACTCAGCCCTGTCCCTGGTTAGTTAACTCAGAGTCTTTGGGAAAATGTGACTGAAACCCCCAATGATTTAAAAGCCACACTAGGGCTGAGAGGTTGCCACTGTGGGTAAGGTACTTACTGCATAACTCAGGATCTGAGTTCAAGTCCCCGGATCCCACATAAGGCTGGACACAGTAGCTTGCATTTATAATTCCCACTCTCCTACATCAAGATGGAAAGTAGAGACCGAAGGCTAACTCTTGGATTAGCTAGCCTTGTATATGCAGCAGTAAACCCAAGGTCCTACCTCAAACAAGATGGAAGGTAAGGATGGGCACCTAAGGTTGTCCTCCAGCCTCCACACATGCTCTGTGGCATGTGCGTGCCTTAATTCTGACACAGAACACACACACACCAATAATAATAAACTAAACTAAACTTGTCTGGTCATTTAAGAGCACAACCAACCAGGCAACCAGGACCCAGAAGCAAACAGACAAATAGCATGAGTGTTGCTAAGTCTGTCCTTTCAGAGTTTTCCATTGGAATGTTGTCCAGGCCAAAAGTCCAAACCTCAGAAGAGTTTACTGAACAGCAGTATTTCAGGAAGAGGAAAAAGCATCAGAAAAGTCCTGGAGGCCTGAGAGAAGGTATGTGGTCACAGGATTGAATCAAGGCCACAAGAGTGAGAGTGCAAGACAGTGAGGCCAGAGGGGAGGGCCCTGAAGCTGTGGGGTACGGAGCCCTGCAGGGCCCAGTAGAGGTTTGCACAACCAAATGCAACTTTGCTCAGCTCACTGGGCTGTAGGATGGAAAGGAAGGCAGAGGGGCTGAAAGTAGACATAGTGAGGTGAACTAAGGGAGACTTGGGGCACCTGGGTGAGGCTCTGGCACAGGCAGAGGGACAATGGTGACTCTACAGAAGTCACAGTCACCCTATTCCAAGGTTGGCTGGATGTCAGGAGAGAGAAAGAAGTAAACACTTCCTGGAATTAGCACCCAGGAAGATCTTCAGATCCTCCCTCTGGCCTCCCTCTGGCAGTCACAGTGATATTACAGTGGAAAACACGCTGTCTCCAATTGCAAAAGCATCTCAAAGGTCTCCTGTTCCCCGCGCTCTCAGCACCGCCTTTCCTCTTAAGCATTTGTGTTTATGATCTAGCTTAGTGCTGCTCTTAGCCTGGGCCACAGAAACCCCATTTTGCAGAAGGTGACTGTTAACACAGAGACTCGGTACTGTCAAAGTGCTGAGAATAAACAGCCGTGGAGCACTCGGCCCCTAGCAAACCATCTCTATCACCCTAACACCCAGGAAACATGGAGGAAGATGAGGTAGAAAGATCATAAGAACTGAAGGACAGAGAGGAGCATTCTGAAAGCCTGTCTTCTAGAAATGGTATGGCCATTGTAATCACAGACACACAACAGACGTGGTCACCAACACAAGATCTGCCTACAAAATTAAATAGGCCTGGGTATAGAAGGGGGAAGTAGTTGGGGGAAGGAACTCAAGAATGGGAGAAGGAAAACGGTACGGGGGCTATATCACAGTATGTTTATCGTGTATGACATTGCCAATAGAATAAAATAATGATTTAAAAACAAAATAAACAGAATGTGATGGTGAATATTTTAAATCCCAGCACTTGGGAGGTTGAGGTAGGTGGATCTCTGTGAGTTCAAGGCCAGTCTGGTCTGCATTGTTAGTTCCAGGGCAGCCAGAGCTACAGAGTGAAATCCTGCCTCTATAATTAATTAATTAAAAACAAAATAAACAAAAGCACTAATTTTTCAGATCTCCTCCTGCAAAATTTCCCCCTGCCTTCTAAAATGTTACTATTACCTTTAGGCTTTTCCAGACCTGCCTACCTTACAGTTTCCCCTCTGGCCTAGGAAGAATCAGAACTGGTCTCCTCTTGTCTCTTTAGCCCTGAAGCCTCAGGTAAGTCACGTAATTCTCTAAACCCTGCCTTTGTCATCTGCAAAATGAATAGCGGGGCACTTGCCCCAAGTGCTGTCCCAAGTGTCGTCCTAAAGGTTAGCGATAGCACAGGGGCTGCGCACACAGACACTCACAACCCTCAGGAGGCTGAGCAAGGGGGATGACAAGTTCCAGGTCAGCCTGGGCTGCAAGACTGAGACTGACTCAAACAAAAGGCAGGAAAGGCAAAATATATGCCAGGCAGAGGCAGATGGACCTCTGTGGGTTTGAGATCAACCAATCTGCAGAGATAGTTCCAGGACAGCCGAGGCTACACAAAGAAACCCTCTCAGAAAAAAAGAAGTTATGTATACACATATATATATGTTTTATTGTATTTATCTTATTTTATTTAAATAAAATAGTGATGATGATGCCCGTCCCCAAATGTAAATGTACTTAATGTACCCTAATTGGACAGTGCACTGGTGATCAAAATGCTCCAGTTTATGTTACAGCTATTTACACACATGAAAGAAAAACCAGGAGCAGTGAGGTGGCTCAGTTGGTAAAGGTACATGCGACCAAAGATGATGACCTGAGCTTGATCCCTGACACCCACTCTGACTTACACACACAAACACACACACACCATGTTAACCTGTTGCCCCTACACACATACACAACACAAATAAATAAATATTTAAATGATGATAATAATAAGTTAATAAAGGCCAGCCAGGACTACACAAGACCTGTCTGGAAAAAAATAATTAAAATAATAAAAAGTCAGGCACTAAAGTCAGGCATAGTGGCCTACACCCTTAATCCCAACATTCAGGAGGCAGAGGTAGGTAAATCCCTGTGTTTAAGACCAGCCTATTCTACATACTGAGTTTCAGGATAACCAAGGCTACATAGAGAAACTCTATCTTAAAAAAAAAAAAAGTCAGACACTTGGGAGGTAGAGGCAGGAGGATCAGAACTCACCCTCAGCTAATGTCAGTTTGAGGACAACCTGGACTAGACTACATGTGATCTTGTCCTCTCTCTCTCTCTCTCTCTCTCTCTCTCTCTCTCTCTCTCTCTCTC
>LOEQ01002684.1:209196-220421 GCA_001685075.1 Bramus lutescens
GTGTTCCCTCTCTTATTAAAACAGATAATGGACCTGCTTATATGTCCAAAAATTTGCTAAGTTCTGTGAATGGTAGGACATTGCTCATGTTACAGGTATTGAATATAATCCACAAGGAGGAGCTATTGTTGAACGTGCCCATCATACTTTAAAACAACGAATTAAAAAATTAAAAAGGAGGAAAAAGGAAGATTATGGTATGGAATTAATGTGGGATTGTCACAATAATGTGAGAGCCATTTTACATCAAGTATTATTCATATTAAATTTCTTAAATCTGCTCCAAGGGGATATTTTAACTAGAGCAGAGAAACATTTTGTAAACACCCAAATGCTGAAATGGGCAGAGAAAGTTTGTTTTCATCTATGCTTGGTTTGCCAAGCAACCGTTTCCCAGGTTCGTCTCATCTGTCCCAGGAGGAGCCTGCACTCTAAGCCAGTTCTGTGTCTCCACAGAAGGGGAGGGGAAAGGAAGGGAGGGAAGGAGAAAAATATGTATAGCTCACTGAAATCAGTAAAAAAAATAGAGTGTGTTCAACAGAAAAAGACGGAAAACAGGATTATATATTGATCATCTGGTGAAAATGTGGCCAGAGGCTCCCAGGAAACTCACTCTGTATTTCCCCTAGGCAAAAGGCTCCATCTTCACAGTTTGCTGTTCATAGCAACTTTATAGAAAATGAATAGAAGTCACAAGATTTTCCAAGTCACACTTTGTATACATTACATGTTTTTGATCTTTTTGGTCATTATTATCTAAGGAAAACAGTTGTATAAAAATCATAATATGATCATTAAAATCATACTAATTATACTTAAGTGAAAATAAGAAAAATGCAGAATGAATAATAACAATTTACTGGAGATGGAGAAGAGAGTCAGTGAAGGGCCGACCAAAACTAAGGATCTGTGAGAAATCCACAAGGAAACCTGATATGGGTAAACTAATTTAAAAAAATATTTTAAGACATTTAAATAGAAGTACCCTCTGTGGGTGGATAAAGTTGCTCCCTGGAATCATAGTGAACTTTCATAATGAAAATCCTAGTGCCAGAGGTGAGTGACCTCTCTCTGAGGTCAGAGAAGACACTAGTATCCCAAAACAATACAGACACTTGCCACCACAGCTGATGGTCTACCAAAACTTATGGTAAGATCCTGTTTTTGAAAACACTGTATGCTCTGGTCACAGGACATGGAAACCTCGATCTGGAACAGTGGCTGACGCTTCCCCTGCTGACCAGCCCTTACAGTGCCAGAAGGTGCAATGTTAGCTACTGGAGGACGCCATCATCACCCGGCTCACTCAGCTGTCGACTCTACATGATACACCACCAACCAGACAAGAAGACACAGCCAACAGTGTAGTAGTCACGAGACCGTTAGAGATGAAACCAAATGCTCTCTGATTCGATCTGAGGCCTGCTCCACAGGAGGGAATTCACATCTGGCACTGGAAACTTCCTCACAAAGCCACGGCTGCACCAGGAGCTGGTGACACACATCTTTGATCACAGAACTCAGGAGGCAGAGACAGGTGGATCTCTGTAAGGTTAAGGCCAGCCTGGTCTACAGAGTGAAATCCAGGAGGGTAATGCAGGAAAGTTATTCCCAGTTAGCTTTCTGTCAGTTCCACTCAAGCTAAAGTCAGATGGGAAGAAAAACCTCGAGAAAATGCCTCCATCACAATGGCCTATAGGCAAGTCTGTGGGGTATTTTTTCTTGACTAATGATTGATAGGGAAGGACCAGCTCACTGTGGGCAGTGCCATCCCCAGTAGGTGATTTGGGGCCATATAAGAAAGCAGGCTGAGTAAACAAGGAGCAAGCCAAAAAGCAGGATCCCTCATGGCCTCTACGTTAGTTTCAGCCTCCAGGTTTCTGCCTTGGGTTGCTGTCCTGACTTCCCTTTATGATGTACAACTATAAGCTGAAATAAACCCTTTCCTCTCCAAACTGCTTTTGATCAAGGTGCTTACTGCATTGATGGAAACCTAGTTGTGGTGGTTTGAATGAAAAGAGCCCCCTAGCTTATGTGCCCAATTGATGAGGTTATAGATGTTGAAGACGGTGTGTTACTGGGAATGGGCTTTTGAACTAGCCCAGCGTCTCACTCTGCCTGCTGCCTGCAAATCAAGCTCCAAAGCTTTCAGCTACTTCTCCAGCACCACATCTACCTGCAGGCCACCATGCTCCCCGACATGATGATAATGGACTAACCCTCTGAAACGGTAAGCAAGCCCCCAATTAAATGCTTTCTTTTGTAAGAGTTGCCTTGGCGCCCAGCATTGCTGGTGTACGCCTTTAATCCCAGCACTCAGGAGGCAGAGGCAGGCAGATCTCTGTGAGTTCTAGGCCAGCCTGGTCTACTAAGTGAGTTCTAGGACAGTCAGGATTATTAAACAGAAAAACCTTGTCTCAAAAAAACGGGGTTAAAAGAAAGAGTTACTTTGGTTAGGCTATCTCTTCACAGCAATAGAACAGTGGCTAAGACACTAGTTAAGACAGCTACTGCTAAAGCTTTGCTGCATGGACACGATATGCCTGTCAAATTGCCTTCTAAGTAACTATGCATGCCCTGGGAACAGTGCTACTGTCCACTTCAGGCAGAAATCTCCTATTTGCAGTGGGATGCAGGGACTCTATATTAGTTACTTTTCTGTTGCTATGATAAGATGCTGTGACCAAGGCAACATATAGAAAGATGAAAGGGCTTATTTGGGGCTTGCGGTCTCAGAGGGTTAGAGTCCATGATGACCGAGTAGCAGGCAGGTGGAGCAACAGCTGAGAGTTCACATCTCTAATAGCAAGCAGGAAACTAAGAGCTAACGCAAAATGCCGGCTATCTTTTTGAAACATCAGAGCCCGTACCCAGTAACATATTTCCTCCAACAAAGCCATACCTCCTAACTCTTCCCAAACAGCTCCAGCAACTGGGAACTAAGTATTCAAACCTGTGCCTATGGGAGACCATTCTCATCAAACCACCACAGGCTCATAACTGGCAGGGTCCTTAGAACAGGCAACCATTGCATGTTCAACTCTAAATGGGGACATATATGTCACTCCTTCAAGGCTTAGGGAACATCACTGAAGACAGGCCACAAGAATGCAAGAGCCCGAGGATAGGGTGGAGTGTTGGTAAACAGTGACTTCAGGGCGAGGCCATGGCCGTGGTCCTAACACTCTTGAACTCACAAAAGCTGTGATCACCTGCACAAGACCTGCGAAAGATGGGACTGATGACATCTTATCATGGAGGCCCCGCCCCTCCCCACACATCAATAGGCAGTTATTGCTAAGGAAGGGAAAGAGATTTTTCTTCAGGGTTGTGCCCATGCCCCTGTAAATAGAATCTCATCCATGGTCCTGTAAGCAACCTTAACAAAACTCATTATTAGGTCACACAAAAGAGGAGCTAACAGTAGAAGGGGGGTGAGTTAGAAGAGGAAAGGGGGTCATCGGAAGGGGGTCAGACAGGGTAATGGGGTATATATGTTATATACATGTAGAATAATGTCACACTTGGCTGGGCACTGGTGACATATGCCTTTAACCACAACACTCGGGAGGCAGAGGCAGATGAATCTCTGTGAGTTCAAGACCAGCCTGGTCTACAGAGTGAGTTCCAGGACATGCTACAAAGCTACTCAGAGAAACACTATTAAAATAATTAATTAATTAAAGCTATACTTAATATATAAATAATATATGCTAATAAAATGCAAAACAATAACAATTTATGAACCATGTGTGTTTACATTTCTAGTTCTTCGAAACATCCACAGCCCATCAGTGAAAGAGCCAGATAAGTTATGTGTTAGTAAATGCAGTCACCTGTGGTAGTTGGTTCACTTCTACTCATTTAAGACAAAAAATGTGCACACCTCCACACCAGCTCAGCCGCTGGTTGGAGGATTAAAAGAGTCAATGCATGCTGCCAGATGGCTCAGCTGGTAAAAGAATTCACTGCTTACCCTGACAACCTGAGTTTGATCTCCGGATGACTCTCACACACACAGTAGAAGGAGAAAAGCAATTCCCACAAGCTGGCCTCTGACCTCCTTACGAGTACTACAGCACATTCACACACACACACACACACACACAAAATAAGGTTTTTTTTGCTTGGGTTTTTGGGGGGATTTGGGGGGAGGGTTGGGTTTTTTGAGAAGAGGTTTCTCCATGTAACTTTGGCCATCCTGGAACTCAAGTTTGTCTCTAACACACAGTAATCCACCTGCCTCTACCTCCCAAGTGCAGAGATTAAAGGTATGCACCACCACCACCTGGAAGTAAGGGTAATTTTTAATAAATAATTAAATAAATAAATAATAAACAAATGAAACAGAGCATCCAAGGACAGTACTATAGTCTGTAATTCAAGAACTCTGAAAGCTGAGGCAGGAAGAATTTTTATTTCAAAGCCAGCCTGGGCTACAGAGCAAGATATTGTTTTCAGAAAAACAAGAACTATGCAGTGGAATCAGCAGTGAAGAACTGGGGCTGATAGCAGACAAAAAACTATCCATTGAGGGTACAGTGACTTTGGCTTTTGTAGCAAGTCACAAACACACACACTCCCTAGATTTGGTGGCTTAAGAGCTGGGGACATGGTTCACTGAGTAAGAGACAGGAGGACCTGCAGAGCTCACTGGCTGGCCAGCCTAGCCAGCAGACCCTGTCTCAAAACAAGGCAGAGAGCAAGAGGAAGCTGTCTAGCTTGTATCCTGCTCTGGTCTCTTAATGTGTGTGCCACAGGCATATATACTTGTACACTTGCATATGTGTACCACAGGCACACACACAACAAAACCAAAGACAACCACAATCTGTAAAGTATCTCATGACTTTGGGGGCTCAAGAGACCAGATGGAGCCTGCCAGAGATAGCTTGTCTCTGCTCTGTGATGTCTGTGCTCCTACTGTTTGTTTGCTGGGCTTTTTGGTTTTTAAATCAAAAATAAGTATAAGACAGAATGAATGCACAAGTGTGTGTGCGTGTGTGTGTGCAAGCGCGCACGTGCATGTGTTCACGTGTGTTCACTCAGTATTACCCACAACTCTGCGTACTCAGAAGGATCTTTGTTGAATAAATGAAGAGAATGACATACTTCATTTTCTCTGCGGTCCTTTTTCTCATCAATTCCTGAGCCACTATGTCAGTGGTTCTCAACCTGTGGGTCGTGACTCTCCAAGGGTTGAAAGACCCTTTCACAGGGTTTGCCTATGACCACGAGAAACACAGATACTTACATAATGATTCACAACAGTAGCAAAATTACAGTTATGAAGTAGCAATGAAATGATTTTATGGCTGAGGATCACCATATTATGAGGAACTATATGCAAGGGTGGCAGCATCAGGAAGGTTGAGAACCATGGCTGTACGTGCTTCCTTTCTCCTCAGTACCAGGGCACAGAGCCTGAAGGTCACACCCAGAACAAAGCCTCCTCTGTGTTCACGTAGATGCATCTTGTAGCATACTGACTTTGCATGTATCAGCTTAGTGTGTGGGGCAGAAAATAGAGGAGGGAATTGTCCTTGGTCAGGGCTGGGCAGGAACAGACTTGTCAGACACAAGACGCAGAACTCAACAGCTGGAGAGTCGACATCAAGATGTTCGTGTGTCTCAGGCTGGCCTTGAATTCATTTCTGTCCTCTTGCCTCTGTCCCACAGATGCCAGAACTACAGGGCTACACCACCTGCCTGTTTGCTGAGACAAGGTTTCAATATACACCCCTGGTTGGCCTGGAACTCTCTACCTCAACCAGAAGAGCCTTGAACTTAAGGTCATCCTGCTTCCTCCTCACAATTCCAGGATTACAGGCACGTGCCACCCCAACTAGCTCTAAAGCTGAAGAAGTGGCCTCTGAGGGTGACACTAAGCCATTGTTAGAAACGTGAACCTACAATAGCCGTGTTTGAACCACTGTTTCCTGATCAACTCATGGGTAATAAAATCAACCACGCAGGTCACAAAGGGCATTTTTAAGGAAAAAAAATACAATGGAGAGAAATAACTCAACACCACCAGACACAAAGGAAATGGAAATTAAAACCATGGTGTGACAGCTCTCTTTGACAACAATTAAATATTTAGATGGTCCAGGACAACTAAAATCAAAAGCAGGACAATATGTAGATGAGGATGGAGTGCTTAAACACTGCCAGCAAATGCAAAGTGGTGCAGCTACTCTGGAAAATTGTTTGGCAATCTCTTATACAAGTAAAAATACTTGCCATATGATCCAGAATTCATCTCAAGAAATGAAAACCTCTCCACACATATGTATGTATCAATTATGCAGAGGTTCATCCCAGCTTTAGTTTGAAAGCCCAAACTGGAAATGCCCTTATAGAGATGGGATGTTCATACCATGGGAAAGGAACACTATTAGGGATAAAATGAGGGAAATGCTGGGATTGGTAGTTCACATCTATAATCCCAGCCTGCAGGAAGCTGTGACAGGAAGGGCTCTAAGTGAGGCTAGCCTGGACTATACAAGAGCCCATCTCAAAAAGTCAATCAAAATGAGTTTTTGATGTATTCAACAATGTGGATGATGTTGACACTTGTGATGGCTAGTGTCAATTGTCAATGTGATGGGATCAAGAATTACCTAGGAGGGACCGGAGGGGGCTCAACAGCTAAGAGTCCATGCTGCTCTTGCAAAGGATGGTGGGTAGAGTCCAAGCATCTGTGTAAGGTAGCTTCACAACTGCCTGGAACACCAGCTCAGGAGGAGCCAACACCTCTGGTATCCTCAGGCATCAGCACATATTCATGTGTACGTACCCACCCACAGATAAACACACACACACACATACACACAATTAAAAATAATATAGTCTTTAGAAGCTTTTTTTAAAATATGAAGAGACAAGCCTTCAAGAGCACCTGTGGCCTGCCTGCAGGGAATTTTATTGAGTAGGTCAATTGGTGAAGATCCACCTTCTCTGTGGACGTGGTCATTTCCTGGGTTAGGGGCTCTCAGACTGCCCAAAATAGGGAAAGTGAACTGAGCACCCTCTGCTTCCTGATGGCAGGGGGAGGAGGGGAGTGATGTGACCAGCTGCTTCAAGACCTTCTGCCTTTACTTCCCAGGTATCATGGACGGTGTCCCCAAACTGTAAGCTGAAATAGGCCGTGCTCCCTTAATTTGCTTGTGTCTGAGTATTTTATCCAGCAATGGGACAAGAAACAGACACAATGGAGCAGCAGAAGCCAATCTCGAAGGAACCCATACTCTTGTCCTCTTGTATGTAATAGTCTCGAAATGACAGTATCTCAAGAGCTGGAGAACAACTTCACGGCTCCTGGAGTTACAGTGGGGTGTTTTAAGCTTAAAGGGGTAGCAGGAAAGCCCCTAGAGGTGACAGGATAGGTCTGTGCCTAGTCAGTGGTGGTGGTGATCAGGTAATTAATTCTTCACAGGGGACTACACCTATGGTAATGCCAGGGTGCTGAAGAGAACTGCACACGCATGGACAGACTGAGTGCATGGAACATTGGCGAGAGCTGGGGAAAGTCTGCCGTAGATTGCACCAATGGGTTTGATACTGCATGACAGTTTTGTAATTAGGGGAAACTGAAGAAAGGTAGAAGAGACGTCGGTAGATTTTTTTCTACAATTTCCCATAAGTCTATAGTTACATCAAAATAAAAGACTTAAAGCTGAAAAAGGAATAAGGCAGCAAGGGAAGTATTTTTCTGATGGCAACTTAATTTCATTTTGTGCTCACGTGAGCTTGGTATCACCCTGGGAAACGTCCTCAATGTTCTTGGGGGATGAGATTTAAANAAAAAAAAAGCTTGAAAATTCCTATCTGATAGCAAGTCTGGATGGCTCCAAGGCTATAGGGGCTGGAGACATGTGAAGGCTGTTGCCTGGCTCGTGAAAACTGTCGTCACTCAGCTTACCCATAGACTGGCCGAAGCTAAAGCTATGGCATGTGTATGGTGTTTTTCTGTCTGTTAATAAGCATGTTCTGGGTCTGGAGGACGGCTCAGCAGTTAAGAGCATACTCCGCTCTTGCAGAGGACCCAAGTTCAGTTCCGAGCACCCAGATGGTGGTTTACAACAGTCTCTAACTACAGCTACTTCTGATCGCTGAGGGCACCAGGCCCATCAGTGGTACAGACAGACAGGCAGGCAAAGCACCCATACGAGAATATCAGTCTAGAATGGGAGGCTTCTTTACCAGAAGCAGAGGGCAGTCTTTAAACCCTAGCAAGGCTCCTTCCCCCGTTTCCTCTTTGGCTGTTCTCACACATCTAGGTGCTGTGTTTGCTTCTGCTTCTTACGTTTGCCTTTTTATAAACCAACTGTGCACGTGTTCATTTATTTTTTCTCTTTCAGACAGGGTTTAGAGACAGTGTGTAGCCCTGGCTGTCCTGGAATTTACTCTGTGGACCAGGCTAGTATTAAATGCACAGAAATCTGCCTGCCTCTGCCTCCCAAGTGCTGGCACTAAAGGTGTGTGCCATCACCAGCCAGATCATCTCAGTGTTTTACATCAGGCTGATCTTAAAGCTCACCAGGACCATGGCTTTGTCAGAGTTGCATGGCATTAGCCAAGCGCAGCTGTTGGTAATTTTCTAATCCAAACTTGTGGGTTGAGTTGCGTTAGTCAGCTAGACTAGCAGAATTTGGCTGAGGAGGAATAACTAGGCTAGCCGACTGGAGCAGGCGGCAGCATTTTCTGTTCTTCTGTACTTGGATCTCCGCTGGCTAGAGGCACTTCTAAAAATCAAATATTAGATTTTACTTCTTACAACATTCTCTTTAACTGTCTTTTCTTCCCCATAACTTTTCCACTTTTTTGATTTGTTTGTAAGTTATGTCTCTGTGTCTAAGCCTGTACACCTGTGTGCGGTTGTGCTTGGACCCCAGAAGACAGCAAATGCCTGAAGCTGAAGGTACAGGAGGTGATGAGCTGCTCAGTGCAGATGTGGGAACTGAACTCAGGTCCTCTGGAAGAGCAGTAAGCCGTCATCTTTCCTGTTTCAGTTTTGTTTTGTTTTCAGCCCTGAGGATTGAACCTAGCACCTCACACATGCTAGGCAAGCACTGTAGGCCTGAGCTATATCCCCAATCCTCTTTGTTTTCTTTAGTATGATAAAACATACATAGTACAAATTTTATCATTTTAACTATTTTCAAGTGTATATGGCATTGAGTGTATGCTGATGGATAACAATCACAATTCTCCACCTCTATAATTTTTCTTTGTCTCTAATTCTGTACCGTGAAATAAGAAGTCCCCTGTATTAATTACTTTTCTCCTTGCTCTGGCAAAATGTCTCACAAAGAAACAAACAACTTACAGTTGTTAGGACTTAGTTGGCTCCTATCTGAGGGTACAGCCCATCATGGTGGGAAAGACATGGCTGCAGGAACACGAAATGGCTCGTCACGTTGTGTCCGTGGTCCAGAAACAGCCAGAGGGGAACGCTAGTGCTCAGCTGGCTTTCTCCGTTTCCGTTTTACTCAGCCCAGGCCCCAACCCGCAGCATGGTGCCATTTACATTCAGAGAGAGCCTTTTCTTTCCAGCTAACGCTGTCTGGGAACAACCTCATAGTGGACATGCCCAGCCCCAGGTGATTCTGAGTGTAGCCAAGTTAACAGTAAAGGATTACCATTGCACAACCCTGGGCCGGGTGCATAGCTCAGTGTCCAAGTGCTTGTCTGCGCACAATGTCTAGGTTAGATCCACAGCATAAACAACACACACTCTTTATTCTCTCGTCCCCCAGCCGTTGGTCCACTTTCTGTCTCTGTATATTTTCCCCCTCCTTTTGAGAGAAGAATAACGCATCTGTTCATTGGAGACTAATTTAACCTAAAACTTTGCAACATAAAACACCAATTTGGATGTCTTCTCAGTTTGGGGGAGCAGCTTAGGCTAGATGGTTCTGGCCTAGGCTCCTGCAGCTGCATGGGATCTGCCATAGGGTTTTCAGTCATCCGAGGACTCACCTAGGGCCAGAAGACACACTACCTAGTCTACATCCTTGCCAGGTACTGGACAAACACTTCCACTCTTTGTCACACAGACCTCAGCACTGGCCTTTCTTCATGATGGGACGGGGTTGGGGGAAACATATCCAATACCACATGGGTATATTTGATGTCATCTAAAGAATTACAGCACTCCTGACCCAGATGACATGGGCACAGGGGAGCTGCTGAGGGGGGCGGGCCCAATGGCCCGGACTGACTGGAATTCAGCTACCACCCAGACCCACAGCCGGGCCTTCAGTTGGCCCTCCCTAGCATCCACCCCATCTAGGACCTGCTGGAGCTTGTGAAGGGACCAGTCCTGTGGAACAATAACCACAGGATCTCCGTGACTTGGGGTGGCTGTGGGACATCCGAGAGGAGTTTCGATGAGAATCCATGACTATGGTGTACCAGAAACCAGAGGCCTTGAGCCAGACCAGGGCCTCAATGCAATGAACGTTTTCCAGTAAAGCTGATTGGACAAAAGGGTATGTTGTGTGACACACGGCAGCTCCCAACTTCACCAGGACAAATGGAGAGGAGTCAGAGATGTGGAAGAGATGAAGGAGCAAAGAGGCTTTTTCGTTTTCATTTTGTTTTTGTTCTTTTGAGAGTTTTGTTTGTTTTTCTCTTTGTGTTTGTTTGTTTGTTTTGGTTGGTTTGATTTTTTTTAATTTTCGTTTGTGGGAACTGCTTCAGGAGAGAAGAGAGGATATGGGGGGACTGAGAGGTAAATGGAATTGGGGTGCATGATGTGAAATTCCCAAAGAGTCAATAAATAAAATATGTTTACAAAAATGCAGCTCTCTTCTCATAATGCCACTATTGCTGGTGCTCAGGGTCTGGGTCAGGGGCTTCCACGTTTCCTGTCCCCTTACTCAAAGAATTAAAACAAAATCCCACATTGATTGTGAAGTATCAAGGAAGCTTTATTTGAAGCAAATCTATCTATAGTGCAGGCCAGAATACACTACAAAAGAGCAGCAGGCCTTACACGAGCAAGAAAGCGCTCAAGGGCCCAAGTGTTACTTAGGCTTTCTTGGTAGGATCCAAGAGGAGAAACTTGGTTCCTGCGGGGCACAGTGAGAATGGTTCTCTGTTCTGATTGATAGATTATGTCATGTAATTATTTTTTTGTTTTGTTTTTTGGGGGGTTTTCTTTGTTTTTTTTTCTTTTTTTTATTAAAAATTTCCACCTCCTCCCATTTCCCTCCCAT
>LOEQ01002684.1:250564-261720 GCA_001685075.1 Bramus lutescens
ACACAGAGAGAGAGAGAGAGAGAGAGAGAGAGAGAGAGAGAGAGAGAGTCTTCTGAAGCAATAAAAGAGGAAGCCACTAGGATTTCAAGCACATGAGATGTTATGGCGTTTAAAACAGCCTTCTGTATTATTTTTACTAGGTACTAGTCACTTGTTTAGAAGTTAGTGTACATTTGCTGAGTGACTATAAGCCATACTACCCTTGCAATTCAGTATAAAGCAAAAGAACTTCTGTTTCTAAAATTAAAAAAACAAGATAAAAAATTGTACAGAATTACAATTATTAATTGAAAACTCCTCAGTAAAGCATGTTCATCTGTGTGTGTTAAACATTGGTTTGAAGAAACCTTAAGTGCTTGTGAGAACAGTGGCAGAGGCACATTTTCTGCAGGGCTACAGGCATCCTTAGAAGTTTGGGCTGCACGGCTTATCAGCTGCGGCGCATCGCTCTGAGTCTAGGTGTTGTTAATCAAGATAGATGGCACAGCAGTTAACGCTGCTGTTAGTGAGACGGTGGCAAAGATTAGAAGGTTATCGCGCAGATATAAACAGGAGTTCCGGGATTCCTATCTAACATATGAAATTAACAACTAATAGGTATCTCTCTTTGATAGTTGACTTGATGGAGTGTGTGTGGACAAAAGTCAGCAAGCGAACAACTTGATTGTCTGCTGAATTAATAGAACGGAAGAACTTTAAATGGTTCTGAAAGCTAATTTGATTCAGAAGCCTCCGTGAAGTTTCAGCTCTTTTGTGCCACTGGTGAATGAAATGCTGGTGATTCATTCCGAGGGAAATCAGTTCACGGAATAAAAACAATCATATGGAAAAGCGGTCTTTTCAAGGAGGCAGCACTAAACTCATGAGCATGCTCGTATTATCCTTCAAATAAATGCTGGGAATTAGAATAAAAAGAAGCTGCCCTTTGGGTTGGCCTTAAATCCAGTCATTTCTATTTCCATCTCTCTCTTCCATTTGTCTTGACAGACATCTCACTTATGTGTATTTACTTCACGAACATTTTTTCCTCTTCTAGGCCCATTTAGACTTCAATTGCCAACAGTACTTGCATGTTTCCACCCTTAGCGGCAACTTTTAGATTCTGTTGTGATACTTAAAAAACACAGCAAAGGCCAGGCAGTGGTGGCCCACGCCTTTGATCCCAGCACACGGGAGGCAGAGGCAGGTGGATCTCTGTGAGTTCAAGACCAGCCTGGTCTACAAGAGCTAGTTCCAGACAGACTCCAAGGCTCCAAAGCTCCAGATAAACTCTGTCAGAAAAAAAAAAAACCCACAGCAGAGGAAAAGAACACTTGCAAGATTCACCCCAAGTCACTAAGTCACTTGACCATTCAGTTTCAACCACCCCAGTTTTCCCTCAACCTTAAGCTACTCAAGCTACCTGGGCTTTGAGGGGCCAACACATTTTCTTCCTTATACCTTAATTTTTCTTCACTTGACCTTCTCCTAGACAGACCTCAGGTATCTATCTATGCCTCAGACCACAGGTAAAAACTTGGGAGAGCTTTCCCAGTGACCAGTTCCCCACCATCCCCTGCCCCAATACTGGCACAGCAGCCTCTTCTCGTCTTCCACAGTGTGTCCAGCTATTGTCCACGTTCAGCTAGGCAGGCAGAGTGGCTCCCCAGTCCTCCCCCTTGGCATTATAAACGATGTAAGCAATGGTTACCAAATTGTCACCCACCATGCCTAGCAAAAACCTGGTACAGACATCTTGGTAGACACTGTTGACCAAATGACAGCTGAGGACAAGGACAAAGCATTGCAGACCAAATCCAAACTCAAGATGAACCTCTGCTTTCTAGTCTTCCAGGGTCCAGGGAGATTCTCTCCAAAAAAAAAGAGGTCAAAACAGTATGAAGTAAGAGAATCTTTCTTCCACGTGAGATCTCTGGTGTCTTTACGAAGTCTCCAGCAAGAGAACCACTTCCTTCTTCAGCTCAGGTTTGGGCAGTCATGTTGGGAGGCTTTATGGGTATAGCTTCTGATGTTACTAAAACACAAGCGTAAGTAACATTATATGTGTTCAATAGATTGTATTTGTGATAACATGTATGTACAAATACATATATGTATGCACTAACAATTGATTTAAAAAGAGATCACGAATTCAAAGGAGAGCAGGGAGGGGTGTATGGGAGGGTTTGAAGGGAGAAACGAAAAGTGGAAAGTGTTCTAATTAAAACAGTATCAAGAGTGAGTAAACGAAAGTCAATGAAAGCATTCATGTAAGAGAGAGAGAGAAGGGGGCAGAGAGCTACCACACATGGACTTGCGCCTTGGAGAATTATTTTTTTGCTTCGATTCCCCAAACCTGATGCTCCATTTTCATTTTCCTCAATAAAAACCTATCACCTAGTTTGTCCATGCAACTTTAGCTAACTCTCATTTCCCAGTGAATTAAAAAAAAAAGTCAAATCATATTTTCTAAAATTTCAGTATCTATTTAAATTCTAGTTGAAACAATTCAGGGAGGCGATATCAAATGGTAAAAGCAGAATTCCTAAGAGTGTGCTGGTCTGAGCCCTCTACAGTCACTGCTGATACCCATCTGTCAATAATAAAAAGGGGAGGAAGAAAGACATCCACATGTCAACTGTGGTCACCTCTAGTCTGCACATTGCTGCCCTATGTTCTTGTCTCTGTGTTTCGGTATTTTCCAAACTCTTAAAAATAATAATTTGGGGAATGAGACTATATCTCACGGAGCCCTTGCCTAGCATGTATTAAGCTTGGATTCTCATCCACAAAATCACACACATAAAAACCAAGATCACCATCACATAATATTTCTACAAACAGAGTGATGCTACTTGAATCTTTAAACAGTCCCTGGCATGGAGCACATACTCAAAGCTCCTTATTCCCTCACATCTCTTTTTCTTGGATTACAGAGGCCCTGATAATTTCTTCTTTGCATAAAAGAAACTTTTTCAATCACTATTTATACTTGATTTGTCTAATAAAATCCCTAAAATAAAAAAAAGAAACACGAGTCTTGGCTGCACCCTGTAATGATGAAAACTCTGTATTTTCTGTTTCCTGGTTTGATGATCTTGAAGTATTTACATGATTTTGGAAATCATGTGGAAAAAAAAACAAAAAAGACAGCTCCATTCACTCCAACTCAAACAAATATTGTGTGTTTGCCCGCAAGTGCAGGGACAGGGACAGGGACATTGGTTCCTTCCTGGTCTGTGACTGTCCTGAGGGGAATCTTGATGGGGGTAGGAAGAGTCCTAGTCTTGGGTGGAAATAAACACTGCCTAAGGGCGAGAGAAGGTGTGACTGGGCTTGAACAGGAAGATAAAGAATTGCAAGACACAGCACAGCAAACATCTCCATATCAATTTTCATAGACTTCTTCCACACTCCTTTTTTTTCCCCCTCATCAAACTTTAAATTCTTCAGCTAAAGATTCTCTCATCGCAGAAATTCCAATCATTTTCATCTCTGGGGAAGACGACCTCAGAGTCTCTAATTATGTAGACAATCAGATAAATAAATGAACGCTGTTATTGTACAGCGGTCCCTTCTCTTCTTCTAGAAATGTTTATGAGTCTCCCTGCAAAGTCACATGACCCACCACACTGATGAGGAACTCTGAGATTAGGGACTGGTCCAAAGCCACACAATCCCTACACACTCAAAAGGTCACAATCCTGATTATACTTGACAGTCTGTCTCTCAACGAGAGTAAAGACTTGCTGGACAAGAAACGGATTTAGGAACACCTGCAGACTCGTGGAACTATAAGCCTCTCGTTTGATAAGAGGCTTTTAGAAACATTTATTGGAATCCTAGAATCATTGAGCAAAAACAAAACTAAGAAAAAATATCCAGCTAAGCACACAAATCATACAGGTGAAGTCAGGTGAAAATCCTAGGTGCGTGTTTGTATAACTCTTGGCATAAAATATGGTCTTTTGTTGTAAATTAGATTATATTAAATTTACACATAGTTAAAATATTCTAAGGAATCTTCTGCTCAAAGATGCCTATCTTACATCTTTCTGTAGATGAAGAATCTCTTTGGCAAAGTGAATGCCCATGATTTATAATTTAAATATTTCCAAATATTCAACCCAGTTACAGCAAAATAAAACCAACTTTCATTTTCCTAATAAAAGATATTACAATGAGATACAATGAGGTATAATCATTATGAATTGTTGGCTAACGTATCACATGTTCATGTTTTATATAAAATGCTGATTACAAGACATGATTATAAATTAAGTTGAAACATCATCATCATTATTAGCCCCAATTCAGCTGACTTACTTTACTGAAAAAAAAAAACCTGAAATCCACAAAATCGATGTTAGTAAAGGACACTTTAAACAAATGAACATTAATGTTCCAGAAGTGGTGGGATGGCTCCAGAAAGTGGCTCAGTCGCTAAAGGTGCTCGTAGCCCTGCTTGGTAACTTGACTGATCTGTAGGACCCACATGGCAAAAGGATGGTAGACTCTCACACTATCGAATGTCACAAGGTGAGTGAGAATGGCCCCAATAGGCTCATATGTTCGAATACTTGGTCTGACCTCAGGCTCAAGGTCACAAACGGTGACAGGAGATAGACTGTTGTCCTCTGCCTCCACAACCGTGGCACAAGAACACCCCCCAAACGCACGAACAAGCCAAGTAAAAAAAGGCTAAAAAGAACAAGAATGGTTTTGAAGAAAAATGATGTCACATTACTTTCTGTCTTCTTCCTCTCACAAATGTGCACATTTGTTATAACTTAATAGACACCATGAAACAGATGAAACTAAATTGTGAACGAATGTGTAAGTGCCTCCTTCTCAGAACACTTCGGCATGGGATCAAACCTGTATGCGGAGGTCTGAATGAGCCCCAATATTTGAGCACTTGGTCCTCAGTTGGTGGAATTGCTGGAGAAGAATGAGGAGGTATAGCCTTATTGGGCTCTCCAGGGGTGGGCTTTGAGGCTTCAGAATCAGAGAAATTCCCAGGTATCTCTCCGTGCCCCGTGCTGATGGTTCAGATGTTGACTCTCAGCTACTGGCTGCCATCATGCTCCCCACCACAGTGATCATGGACTCCACCCCTCTAAAACTATGAGCCTAATAAATGTTTTCTTTTGTAAGTTGCCTTTGCCATGGTGTCTTAACACAGCAATAGAAAAGTGACTAAGATACTATATTGGTTTAAAGATGTACACTAATGTGGACTTCTTTCCTACTAACATCTGTAAGGTAACTGTGAGGTAAAACTCCCAAAACAGGGCCAAACCAATCTTTTTCATAATTGTGGTAATGTTGTCACCATTGTTTTCATCATCCCTAAAGTGATTATGAAGAACACTAGACCCATAAGATGTAAAAAATTTCCTGGAATCCAGCCCGCAGAAGACAGAGGCAGGAAGGTTCATCCAAGTTTGAGTGAGAACCTGTCTCATAACAACAAAAAAGCAGAGGGAGGGAAAGGGAAAAGGGGGAGAGGTGATCCTTCTCTCCCGAAGATCTTGGCCCAATCCATCTCCTTCTTGTCCCTTTTTATTTTTCTTCTCATCTAAGACAAGAGATGCCTTTCCAAGTCTCTGAACCAACGGGGCAAAGAAAGCCTCCAAATGCTCTGAGAAAAATGGGGAGTGATCATTTCTCATGGTAACTAGTAAGAACAACAGTAATCTACCTCATTTGAGTGACTGTGAGAATTAAATAAGTTAAATCCCATTCATAAAACAGTCAAAAATTCACAGACCTCACAGTAAATCCTCAATAATGTTTGTTCCCTAGAATTACTAGTCATCAGTAGAAGCTCCAAGCTCTTTTTGGAAATGATCTTGTTTCTGGAGTGTAACTATTTTTAGACTATGATGTAATCACTAAGATAACACATAGCAACTGATAATAATTTCAGTCACCCCTCATGGCTTCATTTCCCACACACACAGTCGTGAAGGAAATCTGGCTTCTGGAGTTTGGGCATTCAAAACTGTGATGGTTGGGTGATCTTTTATGTCTTCATTCTCTGATGACAGACATTAACTATTTTATGAATGTGCAATCCAACCTGACAAATCATCAGGATTGTACCACTAGCTACTCCCCATTAAGTGGCTTGTGCAAACATTCTCCTAGGCATTTCGTGGCATGTACTCTCCAATCCTTTCGACTGTACTCCTAAGTGTCATTATTGCCAACACACACAAAGAAGCTAAGAGGTGCAGAGAAACTAAATAACTCTCTCAAATCACAAGCAGGACAGCTGAAATATGCAGTGGCTTGATGTGTTTGGACAGATAGGCGTGTGGGACCTCCAGAAATTGTCTCCTAGCTGGAGGTGCTGGGTTGCTGGAGGGATGGGGAGAGACCCTATGATCTTAAATCACCCAAGGTTGTGGCAAATCTCACTGTTTCCAAATTCAAGATAGCTGATACCACATCCATGGGCCACTTCTCTTTACCATGCCTTCCCCACCATTAGAGACTCTCCTTTTAAACAAAGAGCCCAAATAAATCTTTCCCTCCTAAAATGCATCATTCAGGCATTTCATCACACTGAGGAAAGGAGCAGCTGAAGTAATATGGAGGTGACAGGATCTCTCTCCCTGCTTCCTGCTGCCAAGAGCAAAGTACAGGAAAACATCTAGCTCTGATACAGAGTCTCAGAATGTTCTTGAGGCCTGAACCATAGAAAGGTCAAGTCAGTTATCTGCCAGGGAGTTCTTATACCCTGTGGTCTCTGGATGTTGACTTCCAAAATAAAATAAGAAGTCACACTTGGGATTGTCATCTCAGGAAGGATACTGAACCTGAGGACTTCTCATGACATTTAATGGAAGGCTAAGATGAGTCAAGTCACCAACAGATGCTACCACTGAGAGGGAAGTAATTCTTAAGAGATCCCATCTGGGGTGACACAGAAGTAAAAAAGCCAAACATGCATCACTTCCATTCCCAAATAATAGGTTTCATTTTTTTCTGGAACTGTTATTTATAGGTGTTGTGGGATATTTTGATCACACTCTGACACTCCCAAGACTCCCAATAAAGTTTACTTTGAATCAGAGGGTGGAGCTAGCTACTAGCTGACCAAAATTAGCCATAGAGATTTTGAAGGATAGAGGACATATAGAGAGACTCTGGAAGGAATCACTTTTTCAGATTGAGGAAGGAGAGAGGAGATAATTGGTCACTTTATTGATGCTTCTCTGATCACTCAGGTTCTTACCCCAGTATCTGACTCTGGAGTTCTTATTGATAAAGAATAACTAGATAAATGCTCATCTGCTACCCCATGTTGGGTGCCAAATGTAGCAAGCACTTTCTGGTCAGGACCACAAGCCCACAAGTAATGAAACAGAGACTTATTATTAATTATAAAAGCTTGGCCTTTAGCTAGGTTTGCTTTTAACTAGCTCTTATAACTTACATTAACCCACATTTTCCCATCTATGTCCTTCCGCATGCTTGCTGCCTCATCTCTGTGCTATCCTACTATCCTCCACATCTGGCTGGAGACTCCCCACATGCCCAGATTCCTTCTCCTCTTCCTTTCACTTCCCAGAAATCCTGCCTATCCTCTCCTGCCTAGCTATTGGCCGTCCAGCTTTTAATTACACCAATCACAGAACACATCTTCACACCATGTACAAATGTTCCACAGCATGTAGGCTAACAACATGGGCCAGGAGCAGAGAGCATGCTCAATACATATGAGACTCTAGGGCCAATCTCTAGCACCAACCAACAATGAAAAAAAGTGTAATTCTTATTCACGTCTTTAAATTTGATGATTTTTTTTATAGCAGTGTTCTTATTGAGTGCTTACCCTGAATTTCTCATTGAGCTAAACGCTTTGCATTCTGTTTTTTGTTTGTTTGTTTGGTTGGTTTTTTTTAAGTATTTTAAGTATTGAAAGTTGTTCTGCAACTCCCAGCAAAGACTATATCCCTGTTCCTGTTTGGCAGGGAGGAACTAAAATATAGCTAAAAAGCCTTGGTGATGTGTCCATGTAATTCCAGCACTCAAGAGAAGAAAGCAATATTCTGAGTTGGAGACAAGCCTGGGCTACACAGAGAGAGTGTGACTCAAAATAAAAGAGCAAGAGACATGTAAGATGCTGAGTCCTTCTACAACTCAAGGACCTCGACCTGGCTAGGGGCAGCGAGGGAATGAAGAAAGGAAACTTTCAAAATCAGAAAGCTGGGCTCTCAGATGCACAAACCTCACAGCACAGTGTGCATGTTATGCAGAATTGAAGAGAGAGGCAGGGTTACTGCAGATACCTGCACAAAGAGACGGGCTTATTTCATACCGATAAACAAAGAGGGGCTTATGAGATAAGGCTGGCTCAAGGAGACAGGTTTAGCTAATCTTTGAAGGTGAAGTCTCTGAAGGGGATAAATATCTTCAGGACACAGGTATTTGGTGGGTAAAAACCATGGTGGCCATTTTCTGTACACCCTATCAACATCCACACATAGACCAGGGCAAGGTGTGGCTATGCCTCTGAGTCTCACCCTCGATAGGATGGGGGCCTGCCTGCTGTTTTCCACAGATCTGATGGCATGCTTCCCACAGTAAAAACCCTCTGTAAGTTCACATATTGAATAAATGAATTCAATTCTGGGGCCCTTTGACCATAGACTTTACTGAAAACAAGCTAACGCCCATACCTTTTATCACCACTGATCAAGGAAGTCAGCACAAGACAAGCTTTGAACAAGGTGCTCTTCCTTCCTTTCTGCTGAAGGGCCACTGAGGACACAAAAAAGTTCTCTGTGAAAAGAAACCGCTTTCCACATGTTTCTGACAGACAGAGACCCAGCTGGAAGGCACTGCTTGGCATTCCAGCTTTGAAAGGCCAAGTTTCACAAAGTAAAACCTCCACTTTGTGTGTGTGTGTGTGTGGAAGTGATTAGTCATTTAATACTGGAAGCCCTACCTGGAACACATTTCTTAATACATTTTTTTCCCATGCATGATGTCTTTCCACAATTTATTGCCACATTTTATTAAACTCTTGTTACCTAGCGTGTAATTGGAATCATCACTGATACATGAAACACGAGTACACAAATCTGAAACAGAGTGGAGGCAGGTCACAAAAAGTCACAGCAAAGCTAATTTTGAAAGTGGAGGGAAGACAGCAGCGGTAGCAGAATGAATGGCTGCACCCTTGCAGCCCAGGGCATTTTTTTTCTTAACACCCACAAAACCTGATTCTCTGTGAATGAGAAATGGTGAACTAAAACACTAAAAAGTTAACAAAAAGAAAGAGTTTCCCACAAGAGAAGCCTTACCATGGTTCGACTCTTCAGAAGCAGGAGCTCCGCCAGAAGTGAGGCACAAACAGAACCATAGTTTTCATTTTCTGGGGCCTCTCTGTTGAGGAGACAGCCTGGTTCAGATGTTCCTTCACTAGTTCTGGGGTAGTTTGGACTCTTTGTCCTAAAATGCTGTCTCTTGCCCTCAGTTCCTTCCTAGATGCTAAGCGTAACACTTTTCATGGCACAGAAACAAAACATTTTATGAATTAAAGGACAGGTAAGTCGTAAACCTAAAAGTGAGGGTTTAAAAAAAACTACTAAATAAAGCAGTGTGGGCCTTGGTAGCAGTGTTCCACGGCAATTTAGGTCCTGCGCTATTTTAGTGAAGGAAAAAATTGTCTCTTTTCTAGTTTGAGGCTTTCAGAATATTTTCTGAATTCGCTGTCTCTGCTTCTTTCATCTTCAGATTACAGGCTCATTTTCACCCCAGTGCATTATGTCTGTTTTCAGGAACACTCACAGGCCAGACTAGAACTTTCACAGCGGAGGTGCCATCGTGTGTGCTCAAGAAACAGTGCCCTTTTTTGACAGAGAGACAGGCAAAGATCAGCAATAAGAGCAGCGAAAGGAAGAAAATGAAGGTGATTCTCACAGTTCCCGTTGCCAGCAGGCACAAGCATTTGCATTTCCTAATTGCCATGCCTATTGTCGTCGTCAAGACAATAAATGTTAATTATTATCCATGACTTAAGCATGGCGAACTGTGTATAAATTATTATATATTTTATTACTAATTGTCATCTAAGTATATACGGAGATCCATCATCAAATTTATGCCTTATCAAGGTTCCATAGTATCTTAAAACATAGATTCTAAAATGAGCACATATATAGGAGGAAATGTACAAAGTGTGGATTTAGTAAATAAAAAAATCTAAAGTACAATTTTCCATCTACAAAGATCTATTTTTATTGTTTTATTCTGTATTATAAACACTATAATCATCAGAAAAACGTTAACGAAAAGAACCAGCTGACAAATACGCTCTGGATGGGCTCTGGGTACCAAGAATTGTTAGAAGTGCATGTTGGCAGCGCTGAACCTGAGAATCAAAGCCAGTCCGCTCAAAAAATATAAAGAAAAATCCTGAAGGGGAAGGGTTGGGGTGGGGAGAACAGTCCAGGAGAGAGGGAGAGAGCACCTCTGGAATCACTGACCGTGAGATGGTCTCAGGGTCTCTGTCTGGAAATAGCACTTGAGTTAGACCTAGATCTCAGGAACAGAGAGAGCCTTCTGGACCAAAGGAATAGTCTCCAAGGGATGCATTGAGGTGGGAGAGGCTTGGAATATTTGAGGAGGAAAAGACCAGTGCTTCTGAAACGTGATGAATCGGAGTTGTGAGAGGGGCAAACTTGAAAGGGGCGGCGCGGCGGGGTCAAGGGAGCATTGTGGGGTAAGGGTTCTCTTCCGGAGGCGATGAGAAGGGTTTTAATCAGAATCCTGGGTCTAACTGGCCACCCTGACCTCTCTGCCGATTTGGTCTCTTAGCAGACAGGTCATGGAGCGGGGCTGGTGAGAATCTAGTACAGTTGTGCAGGCAGGAAGGGGGGCCGGTGCAGATAGATGGTACAAGATTAGCAGCAAGATGCACTAAGAACACAGAAGGAGACACTGTTGCCAAGTCAGACGTGGGAAGGGGGAGAAAGAACAGTCTATTCTCAAGTAACTCCTGCTAACAAGTCCGTCCGTACTAAATCACTCTCTTATCTAGTACAATCAATCTGGCCATTTTCTAATACCTTGGCTATGAAAATAACCACCATTTACTCTGTATAAGAGGTGTTACAAATAAAATCCCAATTAGCTGACACTAATTAAACCACCTTATA
>LOEQ01002684.1:298004-309447 GCA_001685075.1 Bramus lutescens
CTCCTGTGGGAATGCTGTTGGGGTGACTGTCTCTGAGGACAGACAGGGTTCTCCTGCAGGAATGCTATTGCAGTGACTGTCTCTGAGGACAGGCACCACTAGTCCAGTCCTGTGACAAGGAAGTGCTCTCATGAATGGTTTCTTCAAACTAGGAGGGAAAAGGAAAGCCCCAAAGGCAAGGCATGCCCACTCCACACCGTGTTCTAGATTGATCAACCTTTTCCAGTTCTTTGCTGAAGGCCCTTGGTCCCTGCAGTTTTCAGCAGTGTTCCTATTCCATTCAGCAGGTCCTCTTTGAAAATGTGTCAAGCTTTTGAACTCCCAATATTAACCTGTTTTTCTTGTCCTCTGTCGACAATTATTCAATCAGCCTTCTTTTGTAAAGACTGCAAGATAAATACCTCCACAGCCTGAAAACTACAGTGTCATGCTTCAGCAGTCTGATCTCAGACTGTACGCTGCACAAAAAATGGTATGTTCTTAAATAATTACCAAACGGTTTGTCTGCCACCTCACCTGACTGTTGAAATGCCTTGTATATCTCCAGCAAAGAAGCAGAGGCCAGGCCCCACCCCTACCTGTTCTCTCCATGGACTGGTTCTGGTTAGGACAGAGTGGAGGCAGAGTGTGAACTCTGAACAATCCAACTGACCCCTTCGCTCTTTGTCCATAAAAATCAGTGTTAAAATAATAATAATTTAGAAAACAAAAAGCTAAGTCAGTGTTACCCTATGGATTTCTATATGGGTTAAGTGGGATGCATGAGATAATCCAGGCTATGCATTTGTGAAAATGGACAGTAAGTATTGTGAAGCCATGGGTGGAATTATTTTGTGTCCCATGTAAACTGTAAACTGACTATATTTGCAAAGTCAGGAATCCAAGTTTGTATCATGCATTCACTACTTACCTGTTCATTTGTTCCCTGGGTTGTTTTGAATGTTTGTGACAGTGTTTTTACAACGTGCTTATTATAGAACCCAAGAACCAATGCCTTGCTGTCTGGAAAGGCTCCAGGGTTGTTACCATCTTAAAGGCGCAAATAAATGTTGTCAGTGTTAAAAGGTATTTCACGAAATAGACATAAACAAAAACAAATAAAGGGGTTAGACAGAGAGGTGGGGGTCCTTCCTTTTGCAGTTCTAGGTAGAATTATGTTCCACAGTTAACTGTAATATTCCAACACCCGAAAAACATCAAAACAGCTGGAATTCGTTAAGTCTGAGAAGGAGGAAAGAAAGCACTTTGCTAAGGCGAAGTGAATTCAGCATTTGCAATGTAATTCAAATTGCACTTGTAATTCAGGTCCTGGAATTAACCCACTCAACCAAAGCTTGAAAAGATTTAGATTTGCTCAGACTAGCAACAATACAATACCGTCTGACAATTGCTGAACCACCCTGTCTCTCGGTGATACATCCAATAGTCTCAAAATTATAATTCTAAAACTCTGTTTGTCGCTAGAAAAAAAAATCTGCGGATCATATCAGAGTCCGTCTTGTTGCGATTTAAAAGGAGGAGGGGACTCACAGCCAGTTTTAACCAGGCTAGAGTAACACCCAACCCCTTCCTATAAATCCTTTTTTAAAACATGACTTCTACAATTTTTAACAGTGGAGAGGTTAACCTGGAATAGAACTCCCGTGTTTTCAGCCCATTGACTACAATGAAAAGAGTAACTTTCAAGACATTGTGGGGCTCAAGGTACAGTTTGGGCCATCTAAGCCCCCCCATTGTATTTTCTCAGAGTTCATTTCTGGGGGGATTCATCTCATCTAAGGCGGAAGGCAGAACCGGTCCGGGAGATGGATCATGGTGAAGCCTGTTTAGACTACTTACCCATGAAAGTTATTTCAAGGTTTTCCACACATGCAATTTAGGAAAACCCAGCCATTTTTACTTTTACTTAGTTGGAAAACATCTCACAGCACCAGGTAGACACTTTATAAAACTGATAAAGAAAGAAGAAAAATAAATAAACCAAGATGTCTACAAAGCAGATCTAATCTCACTTTTAATGGTAGACATTTACTGGCGGTCATAAACAATATCTAGGTGGACATAATCTCTTGTAATTTAAAACAAACTTTGCAAATGCTTAGAGCCGAGCTTTGAAAAGTGTTTGTTTACTTGAGCTCACTAGCATCCAGAAATGGAGAAAATATCACAGTATTGGTGGCTACATGTACCAGCAACCGACCTAGCTACCTATGCAGTCAACATCCTGAAATGTGTGTTACAGTTTTGTTTTGTTTTACAGACCGTACAGCAGGGCGCGTTGTCATGATATTCCAGAAGACTGATCTTGATAGAATCGCATCCCTTCACCTGATTAATCAATCCGTTGGCGGAGAGAAAGACCTCCAGTTTCCCTTTTCTGATCCTATGCAAAGCACCATGGTTTCATATTTATTTAGCTTAGCACTTTCTATTTAAAACATTTATTAACCAGAAAGACCTCTGTGACATGTAAATTTCATTTGCTATGCCCTGTAGATTAAAATACATCTGTTCCAGCCATCATTCAGGGAAGAAATAATTTTAATAGTTCACTGTATTAAAAGGAAAGAATTATGTCAGCATTCTGCTCTGACAAGAGAAGCCAAGTGGCTCACACATAATCCTGGGAGTTGGACTTTTTTCCTTCCAGAATGCCATCCAGACCGAACAGAATATAGCCCTAAAATGTATGACGGAAATTATTCCTGTGCCTCTTGACATACGGCAGCTGATAGACACTAAAACACATTTGTCAGGCTCTCCCCGTGATGACCAGTATTTGGGGTTTAACCCCCTACCGTACAGAATTGTGTGGATAAAACAAGCTAGCTTTTCTTCTGCGCCTATGCTTTTTTTTAGAAACACATTGTGCAGTCTGGTATTTAATGAGCATTGTGTTGCTGTTGTTCCCAATTGTGTTGGTGTAGCTTAAGAGCTGACACTATTTATGTAAGATTTGTACAACTGGCAAATTTAAAAATATGTTTTACATTTATGTGTGTGCCTGTGTGTATTTATGTGCACCACATGTGTGCAGGAGCCCACGGAGGCCAGAAGAGGGTGTCAAAGCCCCCAGAACTGGAATCACAGTCAGTTTGTGAGCCACCATTTGCATGCTGGGAACTGAAGTGAGGTCCACACTTACTGTGGAGCCTTCTCTGCAGCCCAGGGATAGGCAAGAGAGAAGAGATAGATTGGGGAGGGACTGCCTGGTGCTGGGACGGATGGAGGTGGAGAGAAGACGGTGACTGCTAGTAGATTTCTGTTGAGGGTAAAGGAAGCATCTTGAATCCAAATATGGCGCTGCTTTCCTAACTCAGAGAGCATGCTCAGAACCACTGAGGTGCTTTCCTAACTCAGAGAGCACGCTCAGAACCACTGAGATGTTTACCTTCCTATGGGTGAATTCTCTGGAATGGCGCTATCATCTTACTAGAACTGTTCCTAACCAAGAGAAACCTGATCCCAGGGCCTAATCCCGGAGGAAATCACAGTCGTCGTGCTGGGTGGGGAGCTCTGTGTGAAAACGCCTAGGAATCTTGGTAACTTTCTGAACGGATCTTAACGTTTTAACTCCAAACGTAAAGGAATCAGTACTAACGCAGAGGGAGGAATGAAGACGGCCAAGGAAGCCGACAGAGACCTGCTCCTGGAGAGCCGCAGAGGAGAGAAGGGAAGGGAAAGAAAGTGGATACGCTTGTACTTCGTTATTTAAATACAATGATACTTTTTCAAATAGTCTATTAAAAGTTAAGATGGGAAGTTCACACCTTTAATCCCAGCACCCGGAAGGCAGAAGAAGGAGTATCTTTGCAAGCTCGAGGTCAGCCTGCTCTACAGAGCAAGTTCCAACATAGCCAGGGCTACACAGAGAAAATGTCTTGAAAAATAAAAATAAAATAATAAAAGTTGAGATGGGAAAGTCTACCCAAGTGTTCCTCCTTCTTCCTCTTAAAGCATGTCCTCCCACAGTGGAGAGAGCCCATAAGCCCTCAGACCTCATCATTTCCTTCACAAAGGCTGGACAACAACACACACAGCCGGGTACACAATGATCTCATGATGGCAGATGCCAGGTGAGTCCTCTGCCTCAGGAGGACTAAATTGACTCCGCGCCATGCCCAGTGTGTTAATGCCCACATTAAAGAGGGTCCATCCCCTGCCAATCATTTCATTGTTAAGGGTGACACAGGCCCAGCCCCTGAGATCCTGGGGAACGCAGGTCACTGGGGCTGCTAAATAAATTTCTACTCGTTATCCTACATCTTTCCTTCCTTCTCCTTTGCTGCTTTCTCCTGGCTTGTTGCTCAACGCTAGGAACAAAGAGAAGACACACAAAGAAATACAACCTAAGTCACTGCCAAGGGCTTCTCGTGACCCGGTCCTCTGCTAAGTGCCTAACAGGTATGGTCCCTCTGTGCGCAAAAAGCCATCCTACGTGTCGTTCTCATTTAGGGCTCCTATCAGACATCTTCTCATTAATCCCTCAGCGGCCTGACAAGATAGGGATAATTGCTATCAGTCCAAATATACAGATGGGGAAAATGAGGCTGAACTCCCGTGAGTGAGATCAGATATACCGAGGCGGCTGTCCTGGATGGAAGCCCAGACCTGTTTGAAGCCCACACTGGTATTCTCAGCCACTCATTCTTATGCTCATTACCCACAAAGCCAAGCTTCATGTTGACACAGGCAGAGGACAACCAAGAGACAGAGGCCCCCGAGGAATGGAGAAGCAAGGGAGCATGGGAGCAGCAGGATGTGCCCAGCCATGGGACTTCTGAGGAGGAATCAGACAGCTAAGTGACACTCCCTGCCTGGCTCTTACTTGGCACCATTGTTCCCACCCACCTCGGCGCTTCCACGGCTGGAAAAAATGATAAATTCTGCCCTGCTGGGGTTGTGAAATGGCTCTCCATTTCCATGTCCTTCTTTTCTGAATACATTCTTATTTATTTATTTATTTATTTATTTATTTATTTATTTAGGTCAATGCCTTCGTTCTAGGAAGATTGTGAAGTCCCTACTATGTGCCAAAATCACGTGCAGACACTAAGCACCTCACGGTGAAAAGAACAAACCCCATTGGTCTTACATCTCAATGGAGTCCGACAGGTCACCCAAACAGCAACAACAACAATTATTCTGCTTCCCTCAAGCTCCTGGGCTCAGACGTAACCTTCTAAAAGCATCATGAATTCTTAGAAGGTCTGAAATCCTAAGACAATTTAAAAATATACTCTCTGGACACCTCCACAACAGAGCTGTGGGGTGAGAATTATTTTCGGTCCATCCCACTTGTTTTGAAAATGAACAACCCAGCTCTCATGAATCATCCAGAGTAGCCATTTCTCACAGCCTACTAGTCACCAGCTTTGATGGGATCAAGCTCAGCAAGAGCTCATCTGTAGTTTCCGTGTGTGTGTGTGTGTGTGTGTGTGTGTATTTTGCTTTTGTATCAGTTATCTTATTGCTGTCTAAGAAAGACAACCAAATCAGTGCTTGTCATCATTAAAGTAGTTAAACAAGCTGCTCCCTATGATTCAGGAGAAATAGCCAATGTAATTTCATCGCTGTTTCATACCTGGCACAATCCAGAGCAGCACACACAGGCTTGGAGAATGCTGTACTACGCGGGTCCAGCAGACTCCTCATTTTCTCTTTTTACTCCTTACATTCTTTGATTTTTTTTATGTTGTTGTTGCTGTTGGACTTTGGTTTTTGATTTCTCTTTGTTTTGTTTTTTAGATGAAGTCCCACTAAGGTGTTTAAACTGGCCTTGGAATTCATTCTAGTAGGGCAGGCAGTGAACTTACTGTTTCTACATTACCCTCTCGAGTAGCTGGGGACTACAGGCCAGAAAGGCAGCAAATCTGACGGACTTAAGGAGACAATCATACTGAGATTTAAAAAGACAGTGTGTATAATATATAGATATTATATATACATATAAAACACATTTTATATATTATATAAATTATATTAAATAACTTATTATATAGGCTTTAAATATATATAAGTTTGGTAATAATTGCATTTATGTAGGTAAGTGAGGAAGTTTTTATAAGTAAACAATAGGCAGAAAATATCCAAAGCTTCTCATTAAAATTCAAAGGCAAAAATTTATTTATTATAGGGACAACATGATTTATATTCTTTTCTAGACAATAATCATAAAAACAATAGTTTTCAAAATGTGTACAGAAAGATAAATCTGATTATCTCTGAAACTATATCATCTTCAGGAAAGATGAAATAAAACTGAGATCCACGTCCTTCACCAAAGTTGCTCTAATTCCTAAGGGATGCAAGGTGAGGGACTTTTGTGCAGTCCCCTCTCGGCTCTTTTACACCTACGCTGAATCTAAAAATAAGACCCACTGAGAAGCTCCAAATGGGGAAAAAGATGTTAAAATTTCATTTTTGTTACATAGCAAAATTGACGTTTCAAAAAAATAAGAGCATATTTTTAAATATATAAAAACTGTCTCAATGATCTGGGCTTCTATAACAAAAGAAGAATTTAATTGAATACAGTTATCATAATATTTATTAGTAGTTTGGTGAAAGATTAAAAAGTTGCTTTTGAAGACATTCGTGATGGCATAAGCCTTTAATCCCATCATTCGGGAGACAGAAGCAGGCAGAGTTCTGTGGGTTCGAGGCCAGCCTGGTCTACAAAACGAGTTCCAGAATAGTCAGAGCTACACAGAGAAACCCTGTTGCCAAAAACAAGAAAAAAGAAAAAAGAGAGAGTTGCTTTGGAAATTTTACAAATAACCCTTCTCAGTTAGAGTAGAATTCGAGCCTTATAGTCAAAAATCGAAGTGTGTTTTCTTTATAAACTAAGATCAAAATCTCACTTCTCATGTTTGGAACCACTTAAATACACTTTGAAAGCCCAAGAGACATTCTCGCTTTTTTAAATGTAAAGGTGCCTCATTAACGGACGCATCAGGCAGCGTTCCTATTTTCAGTAAATTGCTGAGACAGGTAATGAGGAGACGCCCGTGGAAAACACACCTCTCAACAGGAAGAGCTCCTGCTGCACCAGAAAAGTCACAGCTCCGCCGAAGTCCCAAGCTTCTGGTTCTGGAAATACACGTGTCTCTGCACTGAGTTCTTGGTGGGTTTTTAGTTAGATAATAACACAGTTAAAGTTGAGCAAATAAGCTCAAAATAAATACATCAATAAGACCTGCCCTCAACCAGAAGCATTTTGTCATCGAGACAAAATGTGAGCGTAGCCAGTTATCGTTTGGGTCCACCGCTGTCTTCTAACCCGGGAGAAAGCGATTAGCTTCCCAGCAGGAGTCACAGGGACCAGAACACTTGGTGTTTGCCCAGGCTACTAACTTCTCAACGTTCACATCCTGTTTTTTCCTAAGAGAAGCAACCTGTGGATGGAGGATCACATTCTCTCTCTCTCTCTCTCTCACACACACACACACATACACACACACACACACACACACTGCCGTTCAAGGAGGACACAGCAATTCCCCAAAACAAGCTACAGCTCCCCTGTGTCCAGGACTTCGGTTAACCAATGACCTGCATTGTCATGTGAACAAATGGGATGGCTAAATATCATTATGACTGTCAAAGCAGATCAAACAGGAGCCATCTGCTTACCAAAATTCTTACCATTCTCATTCTTGCAGTTTATGGAGGATGTTTAAAATTATGACAAGCCTCCAGCCAGAGCAACTGACAGAAACGCAAGCTGAGGATATTTACAGAGAATTTGTGGCTTGAAACATTTCTTTAAAAGACAAAAACAAACAGTGAAGAACAAAGGCTAATAATTTAGGGATAATTTTCTAAGCATTACAATTATCACAACTTAATTTCCCTTTTTCCTAGCTTTGGGCTAGCACAATTTATGGTGGTGATATTTGGGGCTTGTGCTTTAGAAAATTTCCATGGACACATTAGCTTCGACGGCTTCGTTCCCCGGCCTCATTATTAAGTAGCATTCAATTACTGAGTGTTGCAATGCCAAAGAGCATAAAAGAGAGGCGAAATCTCGGTAAGATCTAAAAGGAAAATGGCATTTTTATATTGCTATAAAGATTACTTAACTCTAGCATGGTACTAATGATCATTTCTGTGACTAAAAACATCCCCTCATGATTAATTATGTAAACGCTCATCATTTCAAGCCCAACAAAGACTTTAAAACATTTTCATGCAACTTGTATTCCCTGTATTTTTTCCATTAAACTATAGACTCTAAGAATTACAGTAACTACTTTCCGTGACTTTAAGATGATATGCATGGGATATTTATGTTTGTGCCTGTGAAGGGCGTTTTCTCCTGGAAGGGGAGAGGGGCATTTTCTTTTCATTAGACATGCCTACTTCTGCATATGCTTCATACTACTGTAAAAAGCATGTTATTCTCAGTAGAAGGATTGTCTACACAGTCAGCTGTCCAAATTAGATATGTTGACATTTGTAGTAAAAATCTGAGTGTAATTTCAGCTGTGTTTATATCATCGATGAAGTGGGGTGTTGAGGGCACTCTTCAGAAGCAAGTGACTGCTTAGAATGGGGTACCGGGCGGCCCTTAACTGTGACGCTATAAATAAATAAATGTCTGGTAAATACAGGGCAAGAAGACAGCCAGCCCTGTGACTATAAAAGCCTTAAAGACAGACTGTAAAATGGCCCGCTGTTCTTGGAACCCTTTACGTACACACAGACATATCCGTCGACCTCTGATCAAAGAGTATAGAAAGGCATTAGCTTGGTTTATATCTAGGTGATAGGTTCCAAACAGTGCCTTACTTCCCCCATCCCAGGAAATGTCTGTTTACTACAATTTCTCTCTCTAATGAACATGGTTTACTGTTGCTTAAGGAAAAGACGTGCAAAAAAAATAAACAACTAAAAATATCTTCTCTTGCTGAAAGGGATCAAAGTCTGAAATCTGAGACATCTCTTGGATGAAGTCCCGTTCTTAGGAAACCAGTTTTTCACTGGTGTCCAAGCCGAGGAGCCTCTCTCTTGCCTTGGCTGCCGCCCGTTCCTGGGGCCTGCTTCTTTAACCAGCGTGCTGGTGGCAGGGCCACCCTCAGCTATCAGGGCCCACTCTGTTGCAGACCTCCGGGGTCACCCTGTGCCTAGGAGCTGTAGCAGAGGCAGGTGAAGGCAGAAGGAAGGAAGGGAGGCCCTCATCACCCCTTATTATGCTGCTTAAGAAGAAGCAAGGCCGACCACTGTACAGGAAAGCAGAGACAGACAGCCCCGCCCGAGCCTTCAAGTTATGCACTCCCAGATATCTCTGCAGCTTGAATGAGGGGTCTTTGGGACCACAGGACATTCAGTCTGGGTCACCAGAGGCATTTCCTCTGGCATGATGCCTCGTGGTTTACAATTTCCCCTTCTTCCTTCCCGTGACTCCGTCGGAGCCTGTCTGGAAGTCCGAGAGCCTCTATCTGAGTGGAACAGGAATTTGCTTTTCAGAAATTGAGGTCTGGGCACCTTCTGAAGGGAGTCTGGCAATAGTCCCACATTGCATGTTTTATTATGTGGGCTTTATTTGCGTTTCACACGAAATGAACTGAGACACTCAAACTCATTTCAGATAGCAGCCAAAACCAAATGGCCACATTGTCCCTAGGTAGCCGGTCAGCACATTACAGACAAAGCTGCCCAACTCCTGAGTTTGCTAGAAACGTGTTGGTGAGCAAGCCGCTTCGGCCACTGTTTTCAGCAGAGCGTAATTTTATTCCTCAGTTGCATGGCTGCCTTCACCCACAGAAAAGGTCTTTACCTCGGCTTTCGCGATCTTTCTATGAGGTCACACTGTGGTGGAATCTAAAAGTCACTTTGGAATGTCATTCCAAATGAGGAACGAAGGAAGCAAAAGGCGCGGGCCCTCGCTGCCAGGGTTTCGGAAGTAAAGACATGGAGCCTGCTTATTCTATGGAGACAAAACCGCCAAGTGCTGTTGCTGCCTGCTGCCGCCGAGCAAAGTCTGGTGAGGATTTCCGCTTTTAATCAGTTCTAAGGGATAGTGACAGTCACCGCAACTAACCACACCCTGCGGGGGGGGGTGAATAAGCACTGGTAACTTCTGCCAGAATTTAGCCCAGGATTAATAGCATACCACAGCACACTGGGGCCCTTCCACCCTCCTGAGACCCCAGATGAAAAATTAATTAAGCGCTTCCATTTAAAACTAAATGCATTTCACTCCAAATTACTGTCCCCCAAAAGTTCAGCAGCAACATGAAATGCCAGAATTGTAAACTCGCATCATAGGTATTCCGACCCTAGGAAAAAAAATACAAACTCAAATATTTTTTAAAAATTTCTAAAATGAGAGAAAAAAGGAGAAAGGTTGCGGGCCAGTCATGATTGACTCAACATCTCCATCTAGTGGCAATATATTGAATAGCAGTCTATTTGTGTTTGGGAGCATTTGTAAATCAAACACATAAGGCATTTGTTTAGTTCATTGTTCAGAAATGAGATTCTTCTTGCCGTCTCCCCCATCTGTCGTTTATTGCTTAACTCTCATGGTGTTAATCAAAGAGGATGGGAACTTCATGATTTTAATTTTTAAATGTATCTTTTTCTGTGCACTCACACACCCCTGCCACCACACACACTCTTGGAAGTCACAGGAGAGTTTCCGGAGCAGGGGTTTTCTAGCTTCTTTCCGGAAGTTGTCTTTTTCTGCACCTCATGCTCGGGCGCTCATCATCGCGTTTGGTTCAATGTGAGTTCCAGAGATGGGCCTCCGGCCGTCAGGTTTACACCGGCGCTGCTGGACATTTTAGCGTCTGACCATCTCTCTGGCCCTGCCTGTCAATCATCTGAGGAGGGCCTGAGCTGCAGCTAGCGGGATATGCAGCTGCAGACAGCAAACACTATGTATCAGCAATGTCCTAGTGCCTATAATGGGTTAGCAAAGGAATCGCTGTCATGTGAAAGGTTGCTGGGAAGGGAGCATCAGACTTCTTGAGACAGATCCAACAGGCAAACAACTTCATTTAAATGAAACTTGGAAACAAAGTAGCGACAGAAGTCAAAACAGCTGTCCTCTGGGGTAGGGGGTACATAGGTGTTGATGAACGTTCAGGAATGTCTAGTGACAGCCCAGGGGATAATTACATATATGTGTCCTACGTGCCCTGCCCGCATAGTGTGCACTGTGGCATAGTTCATGCACGGTTCATAAAGGAGGATGCACCATAGCCTGCTTTTCCGTAATGCTGAGAGAAGAGATGCTGCGGCCTAGCAACGCGGCTCAGGAACTTAGGAAACTGGAAATCAACAAGACCTAAGTACTGAGAGCCTGGTTCCCAGCCAGGCAGTGATGGTGCACGCCTTTAATCCCAGAACTCTAGAGGCAGAGGCAGAGAGATCAAGTTTGAGGCCAGCCTGGTCTACAGAGAGAGTTCCAGGACAGCCAGGGATACACAGAGAA
>LOEQ01002684.1:331626-360950 GCA_001685075.1 Bramus lutescens
ACGCACGCACGCACACACGCACGCACGCACGCACCTCCGTCATGAGAGGAAAGCAAGTGGCTGAAATCACGGGTGCTACACTGAAGCCAAAGCTGCCAACCTGTCCTCATCTGTCTTGTGTGATACGGCACAGGGGCTCGCTAGAGTGAAGTTAATTTCACAGACTTTCGCAGAATTACGAGCCCATTAGACGAGTGTGTGTCAAGCCAGGTATGGAGTGGACGGCTCCCATGTCCTTCCTACTGAGTGGGTGACTTCCTTCCCCACCACCTGCCTGGACTCACTTTAGTACAGGCTTATAGGCCACAAGTGTTGACAGCAAATGGGTCTGATTTTAAGTTCAATGTCCCAATTATCGGCTAAAAAAAGCCTCAGGCAGATTCTTTACAGGTTTCTTTCAGCTACCTTGTTTATTAAAAAGACCTCCCAGACTTGCTTCACATGGGGGCTAAGTGGAATAGGAGCTACAAGCTCACCCATGCCCTATCCACAAGAGAGATTCATTGCCTTTTTAGCTGACTCCGCTAATCCACACCGGGTTCTCGTTTTCTCTTAAGGTTCACGGTCAGAACTGTATTCTGTACAAAGCCAATTCCTGATGCATCCGCCTTCATACCTGCCATCTCTTTTAACTTCTATAATGGTGAATGATAGCTTCCGGTCTGCCTCCTCCTGTCCTACATAGCCACGGTGTCCCTGCTGTCTGCCTCATTCCTTCACCCCCCTCGACTGACTTTAAGTGCCGTTAGGTAAGAACACTGGCTCACCCATCTGTGCGGCACCCTACCTCACTGCACAGCTCCAGGGAAGATTTTAACTGGGCTTCACAGGAAGCGTGTCCCTGAGTTTATGCGGTGTCCGTCCTCCCTGAGGAAGGTTCAATACCTAGTAGATTCCCGCTATGTACCTGTCAGGTGACCCCTGTGTCCTTCACCTAACTGACCTGTGAATCAGGGATTTCTAGCCACAGTTAGAAGGGAGAAGGTGTAGGGCTAGATTTATTTTTCAATAATAAAAGCACTGGAAAATGAGTTCCTTTGAACTTTCTATTCAACGTCTCTTTTGATAATATTTTAATTTGTTCTTTGAAAGCTTCATACATGTATATAATGTAAATTGATCATATCCGCCCTCCTCTACTTCCCTTCCCCAACTCCCCCAGGATCCCCTCCATCACATTTCTCTTCCAACTTCATGTCCTCGTTTAAATTTAGTTATTTATTTACTTGCTTACTTATTAACTCACTGAATCCAATTGGTCCTTAATGTGGGATTCCCCTCTGTATGCTGTGAATATGTTTTATTACCATTGGTTAATAAAGAAGCTGCTTTGGCCTATGGCAGGGCAGATTAGAGCTAGGTGGGAGAACTAAACTGAATGCTGGGAGAAAGAAGGCTGAGCCAGGCAGATGCCATGTAGCTGCCCAAGGATAAGGACACCGGAACCTTACCAGTAGGCCACAGCCTTGTGGTAATACACAGATTAATAGAAATGGGTTAATTTAAGATATAAGAGCTAACTAGGAATACACCAAAACTATTGGCCAAACAGTGTTGTAATTAATATAGTTTCTGTGTGATTATTCAGGTCTGGGCTTCTGGGAAATGAACAAGCAGTCTCCATTTACATAATGACGTCCAACATTAGGCAGTGTACATCCATATAATACCTAAGAAAGAAAAGAGGGGGCTTCTAGACTCATAAAAGTGGGAATAAATCAGAGCTTCTAGATAGTTGGATTTTTTTTTTTCAGATAGGCTCTGTTTGCTGGCCATGAGCAGAGGTGTGGCCTTATTAAGAGCCAGCTTCCTGGTTCATGGCGGTGATTTGTAGGGCTCTGGCTCTTTTGAGAGTTCCTGCTACGGAGCACTTAAATGGGGTTTGTGAGCAGTTTGTTACAAATTGCTTAATGGCAGCATAGACCTCCTGCATCACTGAAGCTGGGCAAGGCAGTGAGCATGGCTTACAGAGGTGGTGAACATACCCTGCCGTGTTGAATAGAGTGGAGTCAACAGGCAAAGCAGCAGTGTTAATCCTAGCCATGCCTGCTTAGCATTTCAACAACAACAACAAAAAACTCTCCTGGTCAGAAAATGATTACAGATACATAATAAGTCAGATTCAGATGAAAAAGACCTCTGAATGGATCACAGCATTGCAGAAAAGTACATGTGCTTTACAGAGAGAGAAGAAAGAGTACAGACAGTTATAGATTAAAGGAGCAAAGATAATAAGATAAATATTTAAAAGTAATAGAGTGAAAAAGCCACATAAAGATTGAAAATACACAAAGAGTCTGAATTGAAATATGTATATTATTGTGATTTCTTTGAAATTTTTTTACTGCAAAGAAACATTTGATTGTGGGCCTGCTAAGATAAACAACAATATATTTTAAAAGTATCTTGACTTCAAAATTTGAGTCTGAGGATATGTTACTTTGAAAAAATGATTCTGCTTTTTTTTCCACAGAAGATGAAAACCTGTGGATTCCTTCTAGGCTAATGTGTTTTGATGGAACAAGACCCCCTGAAAGGTCTCCGTGAACCTTAAAATTGCTTTGTTCCACAAACAGCAGGAAGTAGTTTGGAGGAAACAATACCCAAATTTCCAAAATGATTGTTTATAAATGTTTGTTTTCATCTAAAGGGGGATATGGTATAGAAATGAATACTTTACATTGGTCTAAACTTTGTTTTATCGATATAAATTTAAGATCAATTGTTATAGGTATATTTCTGTTCTTGTTTAAGGTACTGTGTTTTGCAGCTCATTTAAAAATATAATTTATAGTTAAGAAATACAGAATAGTCATCTATAATAATCAAATTTTTAGTCATGTTGGTTAGGTTTTCTAGATATACAGAGATATATTTCAGTTAGATAAATAACTTTCACCACTTTAAAAGACTGACAAAAATGTCATTTAAAATATTTTTAAGAATTTAGACTTTTCTCAACAGTGAGATATGTCTGCTTCTGGCAGCACCAATTACTTCAGAAGTTGATGGGCATTTGATGAGGGATTTCCCTCTGTACCATTGATTAATAAAGAAACTGCTTTGGACCTATAGCAAGGCAGAACTTAGGTAGGCAGGGAAAGCTAGGCTGAATGCTGGGAGAANGGAATTTGCCTTCAATGTGACAAGACTAGCCATTTGGGCAAGAAACTGCTCTTGTCCGACTGCTTGATGGTATGCTGTATGAACTGGACATGCAGGACCCACAGAAAGGTCACCACTGAACTTTCTAAAAGACAGAATGGTTCTTCAGGGTTCCTGCTTCACAGAAGAAACTTCCAGACATTATGCAGGACACAGAAGAACGTGACTGACAAACTGACATTAGAGGTAAAACAGTCTTTCAAATTTCCTGCTTCATAGAAAAGTCTGTGGGATACTATGGGCCTGTAGGTTGTCACAATGTTACAGAACCAGACAGTGAGATGTCTCTATAACTTCTAAAACTTTGGAAGTTTCTTACAATGCACTTCCTGTTTACTTAGGTAATATTATATCCTTCTGGGATCTTTGATGGAGTTGAAGACAGTTATGGTTTTCCTTAGTTATGATAAAAGATAAATTAGATATAAAACTTTAGACTCAAAAAATATTGTAACTGTAATTCTTGCTTGATATCTGTTTTTGTTATATGTAATTTTACTATGTTAAAATTAAAACCTTCCTTTTTATTTAGATAGAAAGGGGGAGATGATATGGGATTCCCCTCTGTATGCTGTGGATATGTTTATTACTATTGGTTAATAAAGAAGCTGCATTGACCTATGGCAGGATAGAACAGAGGTAGGCAGGAAAACTAATCTGAATGCAGGGAGGAAGAAGGCGGAGTCAGGCAGACACCATGTAGCTGCCAAAGGAGAAAGATGCCGGAACTTTACCAGTAGGCCACAGACTCGTGTGATGATACATAGATGAATAGAAATGGGTTAATTTAAGATGTAAGAGCTAGCAAGGAATATGCCTGAGCCATTGGCCAAACAGTGTTGTAATTAATGTAGTTTCTATGTGATTATTCNCATAGATGAATAGAAATGGGTTAATTTAAGATGTAAGAGCTAGCAAGGAATATGCCTGAGCCATTGGCCAAACAGTGTTGTAATTAATGTAGTTTCTATGTGATTATTCAGGTCTGGGCGGCCGGGAACAAAAGAGCAGTCTCAGTCTACAAATCCCACCCATATGAGCATGGGTGAGGGCTCATCCACTGGGGCCATGGGCAATCTACCAGTGACTCTTTCTCCCTTCTTCCCCCAAAGCCACCAATTTCCAATAGTTCCTCAGGTAGGGGTAAGACTTCCAAAGAACTTCCATGTTGGATTTTTTTTATCTGGTCTGATCTTTTGCAGGCTACCGTGGGTTCAAGTATATAGTAGTCATGTCATGCCCAGGCATTTTACAGCTTTCCTGTATGTCTTCATTAGGTCACTGTTTCTTTGATGCAACACCATGGCCAACAGCAACCTCCACATCGCTGCTCATCATCGAAGGCAGTCTGGACAGGAACTCAAAGAGGGCAAGAACCTGGAAGCAGGAACTGATGCGAAGGCCATGGAGGGTGCTGCTTACTGGCTTGCTCCTTAGGGATCCTTATGGTTCCTGGGACCAGCAGCCCAGGGATGGAACCACCCACAATGGGCTGGACCCTCCCCGCATCAGTTACTAATTAAGAAAATGTCTTACAGAGGATATTGTGAAGGCATTTTCTCAAATGTGGTTATTTCCTTTCCAGTGACTCTAGCTTGTATCAAGGTGATGTAAAACTCTCCAGCACACTCCCTGTCTGCTGACTCTTATATTCTTTCTGCCCCCTCTTCCTAGATGTTCCCTGAGCCTTGGAAGAGTTAGGTTGGTCAGGATGTCCAGTCCATGGCTGAGCTCTCACAGCCACATGTTCTCAGCACTTTGGACAGGAATGAGTCTCTGCACTGACCACTACACACAATTAGGACCATCTCTGACCAAGGTTGGGAGCAGCACAAATTCGTGAATAGAGATATAAATATTAAGAAGACAATTGATAACAAGACCATTTTTTTTAAAGTGGCATCAATAGATTCTCCTATGACTTTTCCTAGTCATGAGCCTTGGCTATGTTTATAGTACCAGGTAAGAATCCCCTCCTGCAGAGCAGGACTCGGATTCAGCCAAGAGAACAGTTGGTTCCCCCAGAAACAGTGTTTTCACGACTGCACCAGTGGACCCATCCTGCCCAACAGATCAGTATCGCAACACGCAGGGTCCAGCACTGGATAAGGCCACTGATGTCTTTTCTCCACCAGTAGCCTACAGACCCTTTACAACATGATGAAGGCTCAATAATAATGAGATATAGAAGAAATAAGAGACAGAAACATGGGATAGTATTGGGAAGGAATTCCAGTGAATACTGAAAATTTGCCCACGTTCAATTTTCATTGGCTTAAATCCCCAACCCCAAATGGTAGGAGTAAGATTTAAAAAAAAAAACACAACAACTGCATCCATGTGATACAAGGAATGAACAGACCGGTTGAAGGACTATAGGCTTCATTCTTAATTAAATGTTCTCCTGCCAGAACAAGACAAGTAACACTCACACCTAGATCATGGATCCTTAGACTTTCGTTTGTGGTAGAGACAGATCTACTTCTTAATACCTGAAGACCAGGGCTGGCTATTAGCCACACCTGTAGACAATAACCTTGCGAAAGCACAATTTCCAACTGTCTGACCTTTAGTCAAAATAGAATGGACCTTTACCTATGGGCCCTGTCAGGGCTGTCTTTAAGGAGGACTCGTAGAATAGATGTGAAATGAAAGTAGAGAGGAAGAATACTGACCATTGAGGTGTGAAGACATTGGGTGAAGACCTTTATGACGTCAACAGGGCAGGGAGGGATCCTGGGAGTTAAAGGTGCACAGGTTCAAGAGTGTGGAGAAACTGAGGGGCAGGGTGTGGATTAATGCCAACTCAGGACGTATAAAGAAACCATAGAAAGCACAATAGGTTTTGTAAAGTGGTCCAAATAAAAACTTTAAAACAGAATTTGAACCCAGGTACCCCATATCATTCAACCCCTCTCCTTATACACAGTCTTATCTCTGTCACTTTGTGCCTCCATTTTGCCGTCATAGCTGTGCTCCGTGTAAGAATGAGGGGAGCGGATCCATTGGTGTCCTTTTCGTTTTGTTAAGAAAGTGGAGGCATCCATGGAGTCCTGAATGCCGACTCCTCTCTCGTGCCTTCTGCACAACCCAAGCACGTTTTTTCCCAGTGTTCTCTGAAAATCACATCATGGACAAATCCCCGAAGCTCCCTCTGCAGATAGGCACTCTGATAGCCACTCTATAAACCTGCCCCATGTGTCTTCCTTCCCGTGTCTGGCTCATATGATGGTAAAGCAGCACTGCCCACCAAAAACCCGAAGCGACTTACATTTCTAGTGACTTTCCCTCCAACAGGCAAGTCATGAGCAAATCATAAGACCTTCCCAAATGTCTTTCCTCCTGAGATGGCTTTCTTGCCACCCAACACACTCTGTTGGAACTGAGGACCAGTTGGGGGATTTATTTTACTGAAAAAAATAATTAGCTCTGTTTATCAAAACCGAGCAGAAATGTAGCTAATCAGAACTTTGGGTTACTATGTGATAATTATGCAAATAGCTTCCAGCCTGTGTTCTTCTCAGGTGGGGGGGAGGCTAATTCAGGTGTCTTCCTTTATCGCTGTCCACGTTGGTCAATTGTTGGTTTGTTCTGTGTGCTTGACAGGATCTCTCTCATTGAACCCGGATCTGGCAGAACAGGCATTCTCATGTTTCTGACCTTTCTCCCCCAGTTGTGAAATCACAGAACAGTGCTTTGCTTTTTGATGTGTGTGCTGAGGGTCCCAACTTGGGTCTTACATAGCAAGCACTTTGCCAAGAGAGCCGTTCTTCTGGGCTTACTCTCACCCTATATTGTAATATCCAGTCGACATGGTTTTTCTTCAACATAAATGACACTAAGTGGACCAAGCTGCCCCTGGCTTCTCAGGGAACTGGACCCAGCAGGATGACTGAACGGTGATGGGGATGTTTCCATATACAAATCAGGGCCTTCTTTCCTACTCACACTGAAGGGGTCAATGCCACTGTTTAGTTACTCCGAGTTATGGTATTGGCTGAGCTGCACTGTGGTCCCAGCTGCTCAGAAAGCTGAAGCAGGAGGCTAGGAAGGGCAAGGTCTGCCTCAGCGACACAGTGAGCTCAAGGACAGCAGAGACTATGACAAAACATGAAGAATAAAAAGGAAAAAGAGGGATGGGGTAAAATGCAATGTTTGTGGGTTTGCCTAGCCTAGCCAAAGCCCTGGGTTCAATCCCTAATAACCCCAACTCCCCCTCCAAATGTTGGCTAGCTGCATTAGCAATTACAGATCATAGTCTTTATTATTTTTTAATTCTTCATGCAGTATATTTTGATCTTTGATCAGATTCTTTCCATCCCCCAATCTCCCGAGGTTGAGCCTCTCTCTCCCTACCCAGCTTCCATATTCTTTCCTTCTCTTAAAACAGTACCAATGCCAGTTGTGGCGCACACCTTTAATCCCAGCACTTGGGTTGCAGAAGCAGGCAGATCTCTGAGTTTAAGACAAGCCTGGTCTACAGATTGAGTTCCAGGATAGCCAAGACTATTAATACACAGAGAAACCCTGTCTTGAAAAACAAACAAAAAAAACAGTAACGATAATAGTAACAAAATATTAAACCCTACACCAATCAGCTGAGGTATCGTTAATCTGTTTACAAATGAAGAAGCTGAGGCTCGGGAACACCTTGGCATCAGGCAGACAGTCATGTCCTGGGTGTCTTCATCCTATATCCCCTGATGACATAACACCAGGGCTCCAGGCTTGTCTTCCTTCCAGAATCTCAGCGCCCCTCCTGACAGTGTAAATACACTCAGACTTGACTCATCAGCAATTTCTAGTTCAGAAAAAGTGCTTAGTCTTGATTACACATCAGAGCGTGCTGACCACAAGAATCCTCGGTGGCATTCTGTGACAGAGAGGATAAATAGCAGCCAGACTTGGACCACCATCCCTCATCAGATGTGTAGAGGAAAAGAGGAGACAGCAGGATTCCATGGGCCATCTGCTCTGCTGCCTGACCCAGGCTGCCTGTGTTCCCCGGGGAGACTTTGAGATGTTCTGCCTGGTGAAGCTGGCTTTATACATCCAGAGGAGAGAACAGCCTTTCCTCCATCTCATCTTAGTTCCTGCCAAATGCTTTATTCCAGCTGCATTTTCTTTTATGAGCAGATTTCTCAACACCACGACCAGCGATTCCTCATTGTGGGAGGAGGCCCCACACGCTGTAGAATGGTTATTGCTGCCTTGAGTCTCTGCTCACTAGAGTTCAGGTGGACTCTTACAGCTGTTGGCAATCAGAAATATCTCCAGACATTGCCAGTGCCCTCTTGGGGACAAAAACGTACCCAGTTAGGAACACTGGTCCATATGACTAGACAAGAAGGTATGAAAACACAAATATACCATTTTAGGGAAGAAAATCGCTCCTCCCATTTGCCTAGAAAGAATACAATAGTAAAAGGACAAAGAATTTAGCACCTACTCAATACCAGTCATGCCTCTGGCACTGAAAGTCTTTCTTGTTTTTATCCCATTGCTACTGGGACCCTGTTTCCAGTCCTGTGTTAAAAGGTGACAGGAGTGGGTAGAGCTATGGCTCCATTGGTAAAGTGTTTGGCATACAAGCTTGAGGACTTGAGTTGCATTCTCTACACCCATTTACAAACTTAGGTGTGGTGGTATGAACTGTAATACCAGTGCCAGCCAGCCAGCTGAGACCAACTAATCAGTGGCCCCTAGGTCCAGGTGAGAGGCTCTGTCTCAAAACAGAACAACAACAACGAAGGTAGAGAGCCATCCAGATGCTCAGCAGACAAAGGAGCTTGCTGCCAAGCCTGACAACCTGAGTTCAAGCCCCATCATCCACGTGGAGAACGGAAAGAACTCACTTCTACAACAGGCTCTCTGGCCTTCATGCAGACGAGCACATGTGGGCATAAATAGACAGATGCATATACTTTAAAGATAGCTCCTAAGGGCTGACACCTAAGGCTAGCCTCTGACACACACACACACACACACACACACACACACGCACACACACGCACACACTCATAAACACCTATATATACACTCACAGGAACAGAACAAATATACACACAAAATGAGAGATCAAAATAGAAGAACTTGAATGAAACTTACATAACTCCATCCAAAGTTCCTGGGAAGTGGTAGATTCAATAATAATGTGGGCTCTCTGTCCCAATTCCCTGTATTGTAGGGCTCCATTCAGTTGGTTTGGTTTATTCTCAACAAGGAACTAAGCAAGAATCTGATGAGCTCATCATCTCTTCTCTAAAGATGGTGAGCTGTCCTTGGAGTCCCAGTGCTAAGACAGCCAGCACACCGGTGCAGATATTCTTTGTGGGATCCAACCTAGAGGAACTGAATGTCACTCTGGGGGATCTGAGCTGTCAATGCACCTCGTGGAGGGCCACTTGGGCAGCCGTAAGAGAAACAAGTGGGATACAGAAACAACCTAAAGATGTGGAAAAGCAAAATTGCTCATTGCCAAGCATGGCAACAGCATTGTTCACCAGAAAGAGGTTCAGGAAGTGTGTCTCGTTAGTGGCTTGCCAAGGGAAGGATGTTCCATAGAAGAGAATACAGAGAGAAGGATTCTAATACACAGAATGTAGTTAAAACTCAGAAAGGTCTGGCAGACAGTCAATACTCAAATCTCAGTTCTTACAGTATTGAGTTAAGAGCTCTAGGCAAAGATAGGAGAGCCATTTTCTTCAGTAACATGTATCAAAAAAAAAAAATCAGTAACATCCCTGACTCTTGGGACAAACAGACAGGCCTAAAATCAAATCCCATCTTTGGCACTTCTCACATGTATAAACTTGGACCAAAACCTCTCTGTCTTGCTTTTTTTTGCCTATAAGGAAGAATGACGCTCTCCACTGCACAGCTGGTTGAGCCGACTCAAACAAGATAGTGCGATTTGGGCTCCTACCAGTGATCAGCACATAGGAAGCATCTAAAATCATCAGCAAGTTTTAACAGTTGAGTTTAGCTGATATCCCATTTGTCTAACATGAACCAGAGCTGTTGGTGGAGGTTCCTAAGCACCTCCAAAGTCCTTTACTCCAAGGCCATACTGATCTTGTTCACACACTCAGCTTCCCACTCTTCCAGATTCCTAGCTCCCACTCACGCTATCCCTGCCAGTTAGGCTCGCCTTGGCCATTGGCCCCACCAGGTAGATCAAGACCACGTGATAAAGTTTCTCCCCCATACAGATCTCTAGCCCATCAGCAACCCAGATCAGTCTCCGTCCATCAGTGTCTGCGCATGTAGACATCACTTCTTTTTATTCCTGCCAGGCAGTATGCCGCTTTTCTTCAAGCCTGGGTGTGATCTACAGCACGGTCTCAGCTCTGTCCACTCCTGAGCCCCTTCCCAGCTCTCTGAAATCTCTCATCCTTCCCACTGGTTTCACCAACAGCTGTGGAAACCATGAAACTCACCTCCAGGCTGAACCTACAGAACTGTGTGATTCATGGCATCACCACTGACCCCATTCACGTAAACGTGTACTGACAACCAGTTGTGTGCCCAGAGCTGTGCTCAATATGGAGACAACACCATTAAAGTCAAACCTGGCTTCTGCCCAGAATCAATCCACTTCCTCCTTTTCTCCCTTTAATCCAATTGATCTCCCATCCTGCATATCTTTCTAAAAAATATTTTTGTCCAAAATGTATTCTAAATTCTGATCCTCTACTCTATAGCCCCCTATTATCATGACCCCCCCCTTCACTTTTGAGGCGGAATTCCAACATGCAGCTTAGGCTCTTTTTAAAAGGTTAGCCGGACTCCTGCCTCAACCACGGGAACACTGGGATCACAGACTTCCATCACCATGGCTAATAGCATTCTTTCATCTTTAAGAGCATATTTCTTCTAAAGACCTTCACCCTACAGTTTATTCTCCTATGGATGCCAATGTTCCACATGAAGAAAAAAAAAGTTATTTATTTTCATTCCCTTGCTTCAAAAGCCCTGCTGGTACACTATCACCGGGTGGTAACATTTAAATTCCCTAATTAGGCACACACAGTTCTACACAATCTGGCCAGCGTTTTACTCCTAGCTTGAATCTCCTGCCCATCCCATCCCACCATGTGCCACATCCCAGCGCCACCAAGCCTCTCACAGCCCTCAACCTCACATATGCTCAGCTCTCGGTTACAAATGCCCCTGCTTGACTCCTTCCCTCCCCGCTCACCCATTTCAGGATCTCCCATGAGTCCCCGCGATTCTGTAAAATGTCACCGCTCTGAAGCCGTCCCTGGCTTACACAGTGATGGCTAGTTACTCCATCCTCCGACTCTAAAAAGCACTTTAATGACAACATATGGTGTTAGGACCTCTTTAATACGTATCCCCTTTCCAGTGTGCTTCTTCCACAAAGCATTAAGCGCCTCAAAGACAGGGACCATGTTCTGTTCCCTCTTTAGTTTCCTAGAATCTGGTCCAAGGTCAGCACATACGTGAATCTAATGAGAAGGAGGACTGGTGATTGTTTACTGAGTTCTGCTTCGGTTGCTCTTTTAGATAGGAACGATCGTTGCAAATTTATAGGTAAAGTGACTTATAGCAGATATTAGATGGCTTGCAAAATTGGTGAAAGTCCTGAAGCTTTCAATGAAGCTTCCAGAATGACTGTAGACCCCCAGAATTGTGTGATCTTTGCCACAGCACAATGCGATACAGCAGTAGCTGCTACTGCAGAGAGACGCTTTCTCGGGCAGCTGTGGACAGCAGTCATATTGCATCTGACACAGCTGTGCCTGCCAGTGGTTCACATTGAGACTGCCGTAGCTGTGCCTGCAAATGGCCAGCCACTTTGCATGCTGCTGATAGCTCTGTTCTCTTAGCACTGTCCCCCGTCATCTCCCTTGAGTGCATCCAATTGATGGAGCCTGAATAGTATCCAGGAGCTTAGCTGCAAGGGAGTTTGATAAATGTTCCTTTTCAGCTCTGTAGCCTCTGCAGTCAGGGTTAGACACACAGAGCTGGGAATGGATGTTAAATAGATGAATCTGGAGTGTCCATGAGGATCTCCCAAGCAACTGGCATTTTGACAGTTGAGTGGAATAAGTAGCCTTACTGTCCCCACTTCATTAGCAAGAAGACAGAGGCTTACAAAGAAAGAGAAAGCCCATCCTAGATTATATCAATGGCTCCGATGGTCTCTAATAAAGTCAGGCCTGTCTGATGCTGAGACTGTGTTCTTTCAACCCATTTGCTTTGTATGAGTGCTTCTGTTGGGACATCTCCCCAAGGTCCAAAGGGGGAAAATCAGAAATCAAACAAAGTCTAGCCTCCTCGTTACTGTCTCTGTTAACTGTTGCTCTAAACTGTGGAATATGTGTGTCTGTAATTAAAAAAAATCTTTGTCTCTTTACTGTGCCTAAATATATTGATTACAGATTTGATAAATGCAAGGTCATATAGATCGTGGTCTGAAATACGATTTTTCACTGATCACTCATGGATCCCAAATGTAGGTGAAGTGACAATGACTCCCGATAATGGCTTTATCCCCCAGTGCCTCAGGGACATTTTGAAGATAGAAAACACTCTTATCTGACTCAAGTCAATGCAAACTTAACCCAAATCAGCTGCAACATCAGATGTGGGTCAGGCCTCCTGCTCTGACACTGAACATCCCTCCTCTGGTGTTCTGAGTGAATTAATGATCATGCCCAAGATTAGGAGAGTCAGCAGTCAGCTGGCTTCAAACAGCATTAACTTGAGAAAATTCTCAGACTAATATTGGGAAAATGATCTCAGATTCCTTATACACTAACTAACAGAGAAGATAAAAAAGCAGCCATATTAGTAATGCTGGATCGTCCTCTTTTAGCCTGAGCTAACCTCAGATCTTGCCTCAAAAACATAAACAATAAAAGAAGAACATAAATGACCAGAGGCTCTTTCCAAGACTTCCAGATTGTGCAAATTCTGAGGGCAGAGTAATTTCTCAAAAAAAAAAGGAAGAGTCTTGTCCTTCCTAGCAAACTCTGTGATTGAGTTTCTCCCCAGCTCTGGAAGGTCTGGGCCAAGCCAGGCATCATATAACTTAGTAAATATTCTTGTTCCACGTGAGTGCTGTGTAGCAGATTCACAGGGCCATGCCTGTGCACAGCTCCTCACCCAGTATCTGACTCTTACTTAGCAAATGCCTGGCAGACACTAGGCTCGTTTTAGGACATTTCTTCTTACCATTCGATAGTGGTCAATTTTGTGAATTCTCCCCTTCTCCTTTTTCCCTCAGTCTGGAAACCTGGCTCTTGAGATGGTGCCACCCACCTTCAGAAGTAAATCTTGCAGGAAGAGGTATGTCTCCTAGCTAATTTTAAATCCAGTCAAGCTGAGAGTGAAGATTAGCCATCGCAGGGCCAAAGAACTGGCCTTTTGCTCCCAAATAAAGAAAGACATTCAAGACCTCACCGTCTACTCCTTTTATACCGCAGCCAGCCCACTTTTCCCAAAGACTGGTACAGACACTGTATTTTTTTCCTTGCATCTGTCTTCTACCCTGGAATTCACCCTTCTGGGTTCTGTTCCCCTGTAGCCTATTCAGCATCTTAGTAATGACCTTTCGTTTTTAACCCTACACCAACACATCCACATAGCATATGCAATACAAAATACACTATTTCTCATTCATAGAGGCTCCTTTGGTTTATATATGCTTCCTGTTCAAATAGCCAGGCAGTAATTTAACAGGCTTTTGAGCATCTATGTCTACTATAGTCCATGAGTGTTGGAGGAGGCTTGTTGGTTCCTGGCTGTCCAGACTCCCGAAATAATCACAAAGAAACTGTATTAATTAAATCACTGCTTGGCCCATTAGCTCCAGCTTCCCACTGACTAACTCTTACATATTAATTTAACCCATTTCTATTAATCTGTGCACCACCATGAGATTGTGGCCCAGCAGCAAAGTTTCAGCATCTCTTTTCAGCAGCGGCCCCATGGCTTCTCCTTGACTCTGCCTCCTTTCTCCCAGAGTTCAGCTCAGCTCTCCCAGCCTATCCAAGTTCTGCCCTATCAACAGGCCAAGGCAGTTTCTCCATTCACCAAAGATATTCACAGCATACAGAGGGGAATCCCACATTACATGAGTGCCTAGAATTTTTGACAAATGTGTTCACTGTTCTGTTCCTAGTGTTTATTAGAGTACCTAGTATTTTAATAGGGTAACTGTGTTTGTTGGCAATGAAGAATGAAAACCAACTTTACAGAATGAGCCAAAGGAAACTTTGTTCTTATCAAACATGGTGGGTTTCATTATTGTTGTTGACATAACAAGAGTACATTTTTCTTCTCCGCATCTCAATAACAGTACCCACCCCGAGGTTCTGTTCTAGATGATCTGCTTAACCACACCTACTCCAGGGGCAATATCTTCTACCCTTGTGGCTTTACCTTCCACCTTGGTGAAAGTTAATTTTCTGATTAAGAATTGAGTTTTCTTCTGGGGATGTGGATAAAGTCAATCTTGATTTCTGTCACATGAGTGAACCTAATCAGAGAGGCACATCTCAGAGTTAAGTGGCAATAAAGCCTTGGAGTCACTGCCTAGGCTCCTCAGACACAGAATGCAGAGAAAAAAGGTTCCAAAGACAAAATAAAGTTAGGATTGCTCTCTTTCCTCAGGGGATGGACCCAACTCCTGCGGGCAGAATGAGAGATGCCCTGGGTGGAGGAGGAGGAAAAGGAAGATCATCCTGATGACAGCAGCCACCAGGTCTAGCCAGAAGAGAAAATTCACTTTCATTGGCAGATCCCAGCAGGTACAGCAGAAACCTGGCTGGGTACATCACGCATACTAACTTGGTGAAGCAAGAGTCCTGAAACCATTCCAACTTACAAACAGAGAAACTGAGGCACAGAGAACTTAGAAACATCTCTGATATCACCTGAGTGTGAAAGCAGCAAGGTTGCTCCCAGCAGGAGCCAAAGTGAATCTTTAGCCACAAAACCACAGGACACTAATATGTATGGACTGGTATTCACCAGGGAGACTAATGTCCCCAACATGGACACATTTCACAAAAACAACCACCAAGGGGGCAGGGGGGGAGGTCCATTATCCCAAAATGCTTTACTGACACATTTATCCCAAATTATCTAAAGACTATTATTTTATCTGACACACCAGACTCTCCTTCTAAATCCTTCACTCCTGTTAATAATATTCCTACCACTTCAGTCACACTGTCTGGAAACGTTCCCATCTGTGTTCACCATTGCTACTTCTCCACAGCCCAAATTAGCTGCCTTGTCTCTAGGCGCCCCCACCAAAGTTTGACTTCTGCCCCTAACTTCCAATATGCACTGTCCTTCCAATATGTCTGCTCTTCAGTTGCCACGGCTTTAACCCTGGTTTCTAACCCTTATTGACACACGTCACGAGCTTCCTAAAGTCTTTCTTGAGTCACTGTCTCTTAGAGCCACGAGAGCACAGGCGTTTCTGGATGCGATTCTGATCAAAGGGCTGCCCCGCTGTATATCAGTCCTTCCTCCGCCCCGCGTGCCCTGCGGCTTACCCTCCCTGCTTGTCATCCGCCCCAGGACGCTGCTCTGGCCATTTTTCCCTTGGTCCTTCTGCAAGCGCTCAACTCTTGCCGGATGGTACCGTATGCGCATTTTACTTCATGCACGTGTTCCCTCGTTCCTTTTCATAGAGGTCTCTTGAAGCCCTTCTCAGCACTGAGGCCTGCCCGCGGTATTTCGGCTTTGGATTCTAACAGCCCGCCCCACCCTAAGTCTAACTCACGCCTTTACACACTTTGAAGTCAGATAACTTTTCCAAACAGCACACCAGCCGTGTGAAAATTCTTCAGGAACACTCCTTTGTGTGTCTTCCTCAAGCTTTCTTTTTCACGCTGACAGAGTCCTTGACGAGGGCGTGAGTAACAGGAAGAGCAAGTCGCTCCAGACGTGGACGTAATGATTCCTGCTCTCTTGCTAATCAAGCAAATTGCTTTTGCTTTCTGCCACCCCTTTCACAGGTGTTTGCACACTCACCTGTCCCTTGCACGCTCAGCGGCACCATTTTACTGAGAACCCCCATTGATCCTCCTTTCATTTAGGTAACGCTGTCCATTTTGCACTCTGTCCCACCTGACTCACGCTCTCCCTGTCTCAGGACCTTCCACCGGGGCTTCTCTCTGTAACAGATATGACCTTTCCTTCTACATAAACGACCTGCGGTTGATCATGTCAGGGGGACCTAAGCCCTGTTCTTCTATCTCTGCCCCCATCTCCTGTCTGAACCTTCTTGTGGCACAGACCACATACGGCTTTGCACACTTTAATTTTGCAATCACTGTGTGTTCCATTTTAAATGAAAATTCTTGCTTCGTTGTTTGGTGACCCACCCTGCCACCACTGCAACCTCACTGTTTCTTCTGTTTCTTGGGGCAGAAGATTAAGTCATAATTCAACTTATTTTCAAATTAGCCAATTCGGAACCCTGTTTTCATCTTTCTCAATAGTGCATCTCCAGAATACAAAGCCTCCCCTATTATTTAACTCCATCCCCTGCGAAAAGGTGGTCCAGAACTCCGAAGGGCGGGAAGCCTGTCTGCTGAGTGCTGCTCTCGCCTCACAACAAGCCACTTAGACAATTCCCAGAGTCCCGGTCCCCTCCTGAGCCTGCTCAAGTGACAAAACTTGGCGGCTATAGCACAAGATGCTCAGAGCCAGGAGGCAGCAGACTCTCACGAGCTTCTCCCTGTGTTCATCAGGGCTCACAGCACCCAGAATCAGCTTGAAATTGCACACAGCATCTCTTCAAAGTCAGGAGATGGTCTATTGTCAACTCACCTGGGCCTTCTAACCCTGATGTTGTTCTTGGCCGCCACTCTAACGTCTTTAATGTGAGTTCCTTCTTAAGAAAGAACTGCATCTATAAACAACTGTCTTCACTCACTGCCGGTCAGGCTGTGCTTTAGGACAATGCTTAGAGGACAGACCCCTGATGCACCCACCCCCATCCCCAGACCACTCTTCTGGTTGCTATCGAAAGTTTGTCATCACCGAAATGGATGCCTAATCTTGGTTCTTTACAAGACCCAGTGTGTAACCAGTCCTCCCAAAGTAAACGAGAGCCCACCCCCATGAACTAGGTGATATCAGTAACCCGTGAATGACAGACTTCCTCATTCTAAAGCTCCGAGTGCCATTCCTCATATGATCAGTCTTTCAGCGACTTCCTAGGCCACTGATCTCAAACGAATCCACTACTATAAATCAGTTTTCCCTTTGGTTCAAGTATCCCACCTTTTCTACTGACTAACCTCTGAAATCTCTTCTCGATTTCAGTACTGTGTATTCTACTATACACATAATAAAAGTATGCTGACACCTCACATTGAACTTGGAACTGTTGGCTGTGTGTGTAAAGACTGCTTGAAAAAAGGTAACAAAATCCAACGCTTAATTTTGTAAATGGTAGGGAACCTGAGTCCTTAATTTCAAAGTAATGAAACACTAATCCTAAGCTTTATCAAGACTATGGATTCAGCATATTATGGACCTAGCTATTTTGGAGCAAGGGATGGCACCGTTAATTTTATCTTTCCTTTACCTTGTTGCTGGTAAGCCTTTTATGCCTGCAAGGCAGGAGCCTGGTTTTCATAAACATTATATGAAATCAGTTCCAGGCTGGAGAATTTTCAAACGTTCCTTATTTTTCACAAGTTACATTTCAAAAGAGAGAATATTTGCATATTCAAGGTGAAATTCCATGGAAAGATGCCTCCTTGCCCAGTTTTATAGAGTAATTATTTCTACATTTCTGAACCGGCAACACCTCCAGAATGTCAGCTCAGACTCACAATAGATGTAGGTATTAATTAGTCCCTCTAATTACCCGGGCTTGTTTAGACTAATCAAGTGACGCCACAAACAGCTTCAATCTGTTGGTTGGATTTTTCTTGAACAACTTACACTCAAATAGGAACTTGTTATGACTAGTAAATTGCACAAACACACTTGCAACAGAGAAAGCCCTTCTGTGTTCCCTGAAGACAGGCCCTGGCTCACAAAGCTACAGCCAAGTCTGCCTCCAAAGGTACTTAGAAGAAAGGCCTTTCTGTCTCCCGGTGGAAAATCAATACCGCATGCTGGAAGGTTAACATGAGGAGTTAAAGCGTCCTCTTCACAACACACGGATGAGTAAACACCACTGTGGGCTTGGGCGCTTGGTTATGGTGCAGCAGAATCTGGCGGGCAGCTGAAGGCAGACTCGGAATGGAGCCCTCCCCAGGTCAGAACAGAGCCGCCCGACTGCTCTCAGCCCTGAAGCCGCCACTGCTAGCCCTGTGCCTCATCTGATTTGATTTTGGTGCTACCGCGGGTCTGTGTGCGCCTGCAAAATTGCATAATTTGCCATTTCCCCAGCTGTTATCCAGCAAAGCTATTCTTTGCACACCGATTTTGCCTGGCTGCTAATAATCCCACAGGCAGAGGCGGAGGGAGTTCGCTCGTCACTCTGTGTCCTCAGGTTCTCCTATCCTCAAGCTACCCAGCCCTCCCACATTTACAAACAAAGACCGCTGAGGCCCTTCTTCAGCTAGCCGTGTATACTTTCTGGGAAAGACACTGTTTTTATGGCCTTTTTGTCTAAACTGGCTACGCCTCCTACTGCCCATACCCACCTCCCTGAATACAGGCTTCCCGCCTGCTTGCTCTCTGCCCAACCCCTTGCTGTGATGATGTTTTTCCTGAGATATCCTGGCATTTCTGGCTTCTCTCCACTTTGAGTCAGATCTCAATAGGGTTGAGGAGAGCTTCTAGAGTCGTTATCAGAGCCAAAGGGAAGGCAGGTGCTGACAGCCTTTCAGAGCCTACTTCCTCGGGCTAGTATTTTTCCGTTACACTGTGGCTAAAAGACAAGGTGTCCGTCAGATGTTCCTTTGCCAGAAACCCTCTGCAAGTGGGACTTTGAGAATACAGAGCCCTGCTCATTCTGGGGGGGAAGGAGACATTCATAGTGTCCTTTGTTCTGCCACAAAGCCTGCCAGTATCCTGGGGATAAGGGAAGGCCACACTACTGGGGCGCACTCCAGATACCTGAAAAGCACAGCAGGGCAGGTGCACCCAGCAGGGACAGACTGACTAGGGACCCAGCAGTGGCCTGGGTTGAAGTCAGGCTCAGCCCCTATCCTGTGGTTCCCACCAAACTTCCTGAGCTCAGTGTGAGCCAAAGGCTTTCCTACTGATCTTTCAGCTACTAATCAGCCAGAGTGTAAAATAACCTCTGAGATGTAACATGCCTTGATATTAAATTATGCAAAGGTGCTGTTGGGTTGTTCTCAGGTTTATGCTGTAGACATAGTTTTTAGTTTTTAGTCTTTTAAATGCAAATGAATGATATTCCTCCCCTTCCCCACCACAGGGTGTACACACGCGCGTGCACACACACACAGACACACACACGTGTGCACACAAATCCTCTCCTACCTAGCCACATCCCCAGCCTGAATTTCATCATACAAATCAAAGCCCCTGATGGCATTTCTAGTTAAAAACAATTGACGTTAGACACTTTTTTCAAGAATGTACTTTCTCACTTTAAAATGAGCAACATACGTTCTCATATTTCTCCAAACAGAAAGTTCTGAAAATTATTCTCAACTGTCCTACGGCAGTACTCCTTCAGCCTGGATTTCCATTATTCATAGCCAAATTCTGAAGTCCTCCGACGTACAGCTGCGGTGTCCTGAACAACACCTTTTGTTTTGTTATGAAAGCAGGTCAACCTAGCTCTTGATTGGAGCAATGTCAAGCCTTTGCATAGCTGCCCTGACAAGATCATTGCCACTTGCTTGAAGCTATACTATTTCTTAATGTGAGAACTGCCGTGGAAGATAACCTTCTCATGTTGACTGCTGGACAGCCCTCTCTCCCCAGAGGTGGACAGAGATATTTTAATATGTTTATTGCATTGTAACACTGAGTTTTCAGTGGTTGGGCTATCTTAAAAATGAAATTAACTTGTTTTTAAGATATCTTTTCCCTTTGGAAAAATTTTCACATATACTCAAACAATTCCTTGGGTTTGCTGAAGAAGTTCCTTAGAGATTCAGTTTCTATTCTCCAACCTATACAATGACTTTTTTAGTTGTATGCTTTTTGTGTTCTGCTGTCCCCAGGCGTCCATGAAGTCTCATCTCCTGTTCCGCCCTGTCTCCTGTTCTGTTTCCATGTATTTGGCTGTTAGGGCTATTTCAGGGCTGTCTCCTGCATCTGATTTCTCTTGTGCAGCATCTGGAAGCCCTGAGGCAGCAGCATTTCTGTGAACCGCTTCAAGGGTCTGCTTTCATTTCTGTCCACTGCCTTTCCTGCCCCGCCAGGCACTGTCTACCTTGTATTCCTCATGAAATTGCTGTGCTGGGATTGACTTCTGATAGAACTCCCACAGGCCTGGCTGACAGCCTTCATCACTAGGTTTCAAGCTGACTCAGGGGTCAGAGCAGTAAAAGCACCCTCCAGCTTTTCCAGGGTTTCCAGATTCTAAAATAAAAAGTGAGGAACAAATTTAGATGATAATTGACAGGTAATAGAAAGCCTCCCTAAGGTGAGTCAGGGGGCTGATCCTACTGGGACTATGTTTCAGATTCATTCCAAGACGAACATTTGCATAGGACAAAAAGAGGCGGCCATGCTCGTCATTCAAGTATTTATACTTACGTACATATAAAAGCATCCATATTGTGTTTTCTTTGTGTTAACAGAAACAGCATAATAAAAGTACACACTGGGTGAAGTGTGGTATACCGGAAACAGCACTGGACATCAAAAGAAAAGATACTGCCAGTGTTTGCTTGCTAATAAACATGACCATGGGCATGGGATGGAATAACCCAAGCCTGTGATTCAAAAGAGAGCTTGTTCTAAATATCAGCTCACATTACCAATTTGTTGTCAAGACTGAAGCCAAGAAAAAGTCCAATAAGAGGAAACTCATTCATTACATAAAATTCTGGGTAAGCTGGACCACAGCCCCCAAATATCCACTAACATGTTAGCATTGTGTTGGGGACCTAATTGTGTCTACTTAAATCTGTGTGCTGAAGCTTGAACTCTCTGTGGATAGCATTTAGAGACAGGGTCTACAAGGGAATCATAAGGGCCATTAAATCTTAAAGAGGGTAACCCCACAGGTCTGAAGTCTACATAAGAAAAGGAAAAGATACCAGGCACCCCTTATCTCTGCACATTGCAAAACCAGAAAAAGTCCCACTTCCACAGAACTGAATCTGCCAGGAACTTGAACTGGGTCTTCTAACTACCAATTTAGTGAGGAAATAGAATTCTGCTGTGGAATTTTGTTTAGCAGCCTTAGCAAACTAACAACAAATGTAATGTAAGAACTTTGCCATGAGTTGTCCTTCTAGTCTTAATATATTACTCAAGACATGGTAGACATTTGTAAGATTTTGATTAATTATTCTATGCAAAAAAATGTTATTGTCAGTAAATTAGTATACACCACAAACCCTAAAATATGCATCACTTCCATACAGCTACCCAGATCATGCTACACCTTGTTACCTGGTTCTGATGAGGGAGTGCTATATCCTATTTTTCTTTCTTTTCAATGGTATTAGATGTAGAGAGAAATAAAAAAAAAATGGTCTACTAGTGTGAGAGATAAGAAAGGAAATGGAGCTTCAATTTACATTTCAAATGTTATCATCATTGCAAATGAAGATAACTACTATAAGCCTAAGAAAATGAAACCAAAGATCTCACGTCTTCCCGGCTTCATCCTCCTTGGTCTCCATTGGTCCAGGTGGAGATTATGCTCTTCCCTCGTGGCCCCATCACTCAAAGGTAAGAGACACATCACAAGCATTGTGCTGTGAAATCTAGGAGCGCCTCCTAGGTTCAAAGCTTCCCTCTTTCCCTTCCACCCCCTCCTTCCTCCTAGTCATCTTTTCTCATCCTGAACTTCCAGAGTAATCCATAGTGCTTCCTCCTAAATCAGCTCCATAAAGTATGCGCAGCAGGGCTTTGATAGAAATTCCTGACTTGGATTATGTATTTGAATTTCTAAGTTATTTTCTCACACAATCTCAATGACGTTATTAAACCTCACAAACACTCCAACACTCAACTCCTGCAAACATCTCTAGAGGAAACAGAACTGTCTTCTACAGTTGTTTGAGTCAAAGGCGTTGGCAGGTGCTTCTGGGCTGGGGGCAGAAACAACAGCATGGTGATTCCACAGCCTTGATGCAAGCCATACCTAGGGCTCAGTGCACACTCAGAGAACATTGGTTCACATTCCAGCTATTTATCAAATCTGTTCACAAACATTGTCTTATCCCTAACAATAAAAATATAAACAAGGCACACCTTGACCTTCAAAGGTCAAACTTTCAAAGTTTGGGTGAAATACCATGAATACCACAGGACTGAGTAATGCTACCATCTGAGCCCGTTAATCCCCAGGTCTACTGAATTTCCCTAGTGGAAGTGTGATGGTTATTCCTGGTTGTCAATTTGGAACCAGCTAAAACCAAGCAATTGGGAAGACCTGTGAGGGATTTATCTTGGTGGAAAGTCCCACCCTTAACTGATTATTTAAGGTCAGAAAATCCACCCTAAATCTGAGCCATGCCTTCCTGGTGGCAGCCTACAGAAAAGAATATGGAAGAAAGAAGCCTTTGCTTTTTGCCTGCTTGCCCTCACTCTTGCTGGCGAGTTCATCTTTCCTTCTGAAGAAACAGACCTTCACTGGTATTAGAACCTACTTCTTCAGGATTCCAAAACAAAATGTACATAGATTTATTCTATTCATTCTGTTCCTATAGAGAACCATGACAAATACGTAATTTTTTTGTATAGACAAAAATGCAGATATAAGTCCCATTATTTAATTGCCATTTCAGGAATATTAATGAACACATATCAATGGATGCTTTAATATTATTATTATTATCATTAGTTATTGTTGTTGTTGCTATTTCAGGGTGACTGATGGTATTTTATTTTGAGAAGGGAACTGGATTTTTAGGTTGCTCTGTTCAATGACAAAACAATCAATCACTGAGTATCTTTCTGTTATCTAGAATGTTCAGGCTCTCCTTGCTAGACAGTCTGCCTGGCCCTCTCAGCCTTGTCTTCTTCAGACTCTTTCCCCAGCTCACATTTTAGGATCTACCAAAGCTGAACAGTTCGCACACCCTGACATCTCCCTATGTCTACACTGGGACTTCTCTCCTTACCGTCCACCAGCCTCTCCTCAAGCCCATATTGTGTTAGAGATGATCCACCTACTCTTTTCATGCATCTTCCTCACTCATCTTTCCTTCAGGAAGACTTCCATGAAACCTGTGAACTTGGTTGGTGTTTCTCTTTAGATGCTCAGAGTATCAGGGTTCAATACATAGTACATTGTGCTTTAATAATTTGTCAATAGTCTGGTCTTACCTTCCCTTAAGCTAGACATGAGCCTCTCTGAGGTAAGGGTTGTTTGACTTGTGACTCAGTTCCCCCAAGGTAGAATCCTTGACAGAATTCTGAGATTAAATGGAAATTAAGCTTATTGATAGTCTTGAAGTTTTAAGGGGAAAAGACCAAGTTGTTTAGAGCTACTTTAGACAGATACTGTCCAATGCTCTTCATGTAACAACAGTGCCGGAAGTTAATGTTGAGGATCTTCAAGTGGAACTGTTTCATTTTGTGACAGAAGAAATCAAAGCCAAGAGCACAATGGGGCACATAAACAATCCAATAAGTGGCTGGCAGCTCGCTTGATGTGATCATCCTGAAGGGCTTGTTCATTTGTTTGTTTGTTCATTTGTTTGACAAAGGAACTGTCTAGGAAGGGACAAAGTGGTTCACACAAACCACCTGCCTGGTTCTATGAAACTAGAAACAACTGGGGACTGCCTCAGGTCTAGGACAGCAGACACCGCCCAGTTTTTCCAGAATTTAACAGTTTTAAAATTCCAGGTCCCAAGTCCTGAGAAGTCCTATACTCCCTCAGTTTCGGAAAGTCAGGGTTGATTCCTCTTTCTAGAACTGGGAAGGAAGGAAGGCAATGGCTCTTAAAATGGAAAAAAAAAAAAAAGGTCTCCTTGAAAGGAAGTAGCAACTTGAAGGCAAGGCCTACATTTTGTACAAGGTGACCAAAGCAGAGAGAGATTTAAAGTAGAATCCCTGACCTCATTTCCCCTCCTTTTAACCTAGCTGGGGCTCAGCATTGAGATCCCTGTGAGCCAAGGACACTCCCAATCATGGCCCCCAGAGGACCAAGAATAGTGAGTGGCATGCTCATTGAGGCAAGCAGAGTACCCAAGCCAGCCCAAAGATACAAAGATTATCCAAAATCAAAATCTCCAACTCTTTGCCCAGTCTAGACTTCACAAGCCCTATTCCAAGAAAGAAGAGTGTTTCCCAAATTCCCAAACCATACTCCTCATGCTTATCAAATACCTCCACCAAAGAGAGTCGGGACAAAGGGGTCTATTCAGTTTCTCACCTCTTCCTTAGCCTGCCTGTCACCTGGTGACCCTATGGTAATGCCTCTAATCTAGGATAGGAGTCCAAATGTACAAAGCAGTTGCTTCCTCAAATCCTCAAAGATATCCACTCATGAAAAAGCATTTGTATGTATACATTTAAGAACCCATTAAACATCTGGACAGAGACTGAAGAAGGCTTGCATAGCAAAGAGCCTCAAATTGAACACTTTTATCTTTCTGCTTAGACACTACCATGGTTTGAATATAAATTCCCCCCACAGGTTTACATTTTGAATGTGTGGCCCAAAGCCAGTGGCATTACTTTGGAAGGTTCTAGAAACTAGAAGGTGGGTCTAGCTAGTCTGTCACTAAAATCAGGTGTTTGAAGTTGATACTCACCCTTTGCTTCCTGCCTCGCCCTCTGCTTCCTGCCCTGCACGATGTGAACAGTCTCTGCACATGTTCCCACTGCCATGAAATGAGCCAGTTCATTCCCCCTCTCCTCCACTGTGATGGGCTGGGCTCTCTGCAAACACAGGACCAAATAAATTCTTCTTCACCCAAGTTGTTTCTTTCAGGCACCGGGACCACAGGTACACAACTGTAATTAGCATAGAAGCCCTCAGCCCATCCCACCCAACACTCCCTGGTCTCTACATACCCTGCTGTTCCCTTTCGCACATCAGGGCTCCATAGCCAAATTTCCTCTCCCACTTTTCGTCCCTCATAGCATAGAAGCAGCATCTTTTGCTCTAGGCTGGGCAGTTTTCCCTTCCTCTCCAAGTCTCCACTGTGCCAGTCAGCACCCACCCTTGGCATTGCCCCCTCCTCCCCTAGAGAATTCTGTCCCCTGGGACAGTCTCCCTGTAATGGGGTCCGCTGCCTTGTCTGGTTGGGAAGGTTCCTCTTCAGGGTGAGAAAGCAGTTGACTTCAGTGTAACCATTTAAGAAGTTTATTAATCAACGTGCAGAAGAGCCCACATCCCTGGTTGTCTTGTCTCGTGGAATTCAATTCTTCCTCTGAACATGTCACAGTGCATTACCCTGCCAGAGTTAGCACATTCGAACATCTTGTCATTGCGCGAGTGGCACACCCGTGACACAACTGAGTTCATCTTTTTCTTTCAGAGACAGATTCTGGCAGCTATGATCTCGACTTTTAAATTACATTGCAATGAATCTTACTTCATCCATGCTGTCTGAAAGTAATTTTGATTCCTGAGTCCCATAAGATGTTCTATCTTTAAGAGTTATATTCAAAATAGCTAACGCATATCTAAGCCTTTTCCCAATTTTATATTTGCCTTTAATTTAAGCACAATTGTAAACAAAAGGCCAAGTCCTTCTAAGCATGCTCAGAGTGCCTGGAGCAGCTTGTTTTAAGCAGTGCTGGCTCCAGTGTGGACAGGCAAAAGGAAGAGAAGGGGGTGGGCCTGGGGAGCTAGGCACGAGATCCTCATCTGTACTGTTTTCTTTTTCAGACAAGGAGAGAATGGTTGCTATAGCTATAGCACCCATCCTAAGTGACACAGGACATAGGGGAGACTCCAAATCAAAAAACTTGGGAACTTTGACATCATCGTTATTTGTTAATGTTAATGTTATAACATTGTTAATGTCATAAATTATGGTATTTCAAAGCTCCTGCTTTAGTTTTCCTTACCCCAGACTTAAGTGGTATACAGCTGAGTATTTTATTCATTTATTCATGATCCTGATTTTACTTTTTTTTTTTTAATCAGCTTCGTCTATTCTAAAGGTTGTTATGGATTAGCCAACTGTGGTAACCCCAGGACTCAGGAAGCAGAGACACCAGGACACCCACAAGTTCTAGATTCAAAAGTTCTAGGCATGTCAGAGACACAGAGCAAGACCCTGTCTCAAAACAAAGGGAAGACATTGTAATGAATTAAACATCATTGGAAATCATTGTCCAACTGACAATCTTCTGGTCCTATCATCTACTCTCCTTCCATCCATTCTCTGGAAAACTCTGTAGTTCTTCAATATTATAGAGCACATATGCAGAGTTAAAGGGGCATAAAGGAAGGGGTCTGCCTCAGGTCCAAAGCGTGAAGTTTTAGCTTTAAGTGTGTGTGTGAACTTTGGCAATTGAGCTTTAATTGCTGTTGCATTATAATTAGCTGTAGGTTATAGAAATATCACCTACAACACCTTGTTGAGAAGAAACAGTAAATAACCTCTGGTTAGTTCACATCTTCAGCTGGATATTCTCCTCTGATGGACCTGGAATCTCTGTCATCCTTTTAAGGAATTCACAGTCATAAGATGGTTGGCTGCCACGGTGGCAGCCATTTTGCCTAACCATAGTCAAAGGTAGGAAACCGGCCCATAGTGAGGACAGTTGAAGAGAATATTGTTCTTCTAATCTCCGAGGGGAAAAAAATCTTTATAGAACTCCCTGTCCTGACTTCTGTGTACCCCCTCTACTGTCTCACTGTCAGAGTTAAATATCTAGTTTCCAGAAAAACTGGGAAGAGGGCAATTCTGCAGGACCCTGGAGTGTTGGGTAAATAGGAAAGTCGGTTTGTGAAGCATGGGTGGGGGTGGGAGTGGCTGTTTGTGAAAACGTCATCAAAGAAGATATCTCATAAGAAAGTCCTCCAGAAGCGCTCTCTGCAAAGCCATTTCAGAGTCTAGTGGCTCTCAAAAATATAAGTCTGTATGTGAAGGCAAAGCTGGGTCCTGGCTGATTTGGATTGTGACTGACAAAAAACCTTTCTATAAGTAGATATTTAAAAAAGAAAACCTGAAAATGGGATCTGGGAGGCAATTTGGAAGAGCTTAAAGCTGTTGGGCCAGTGATATCCAAGGTCTTTCACTTTCTGGAAGACCTTTCTAGTAAATCAAAACTGAAGGGGTGAGCAGAAAGTCTCCCGCTAACTCACCACATGCCCAAACATAACAAAGGAGTGTCTTGATAAATTTAAACCAGAAAACAAATGTCCAACAATCTTTGGGCTCTCTCCTTTCTAGAGACCTCCCTGAGCCCCATTTCATGAGCACAACCTGCAAGGTTCGTAGCCTAAAACAGAATTAGTCACCACAGAAATTAAGCTCCGGCTTCACAATAAGCATTTAGTGACTCACAGAGACACGCACCATGAGAGAAATGTCACAGACTTGGCAGATAGAAATGTCTGCAAGAAAACATTCCAGTAGAATGTACTGAAACACACAGAACCAAAGCAGCAAGCCAAGCTTCACAAAGTAATCCCAGCACAGTCAGAGGCTGTTGGGAATAGATACGATTCTTAAAATAAAATTCCAAATGTGTGCCTCTTCCCTTGTGTGTATAAACGATGCATGTGGTGTCAAAGCTACTATGCAAAGCAAGTTCAGGTGAGAGAGATATTTCTGATCAAATGGGGTTGGGCAGTTTTCTCTACTGGTGAATATGAATCATTGTTTGTCTACTTGCTTGCTCTACTCAGAGAGGAGGACAGTCAAATCTACTGTCTTGTAGACTCTGCAGTTTGACAGTCTATGGACTTACCATCCATTCTGCTAATGTACAGACAACCAGAGAGCCGTCAACAATGTGTCCTTTGCATTCTTCTCCAAGTGAAAGAAATTTGGTGGAATGTGTGAAGGAATGTAGGAAATTGAAGAAAACAAAACAATAAATATAGGAGTAAGCCAAGAAGAGGGACTCCACAGAGCTGGAAATGCCACAGCGTGTTGACACAGGGACCCCAAGAGTCCTGATGTGGAGTGAATGCTATCTGGGACCCCAGACTCCCTGAACTCTGTCCCACTGTGAAACTGGTAAAGGTCCATGCCCAACTTCAAGTAGAATATTTTCCTCCCTCAATGGATATTTTTCAATGTCTAGAGTCATTTTTTCTTTGCTGCCCTAAGGGGTGTGGGAGTCACTAGCAACTCTTAAGCACTGTACCAACCATCAGTTTCTTGCAGGATGAGTCTGGGTACATTTTTTCCAGTAGAGCACTTTCTGGAAGAATCTGGCTTGAGCCCCATGAGCTGGAAACAAAGGGTGACCAAGCATTCTTTGAAGAGGTGGTTCTTCTCCGGCTTAATATCAGGATTTCTTCCTGAATCTTGGGGTGGGATGGAAAACTCTCACTGGGAAATGAAAACATTAAGAATTAAAGGCTAGAACCGTGATGAGTAAACGTTAGTACTTTTTGAAACATGGTATTGTAGCAGCTGGGGCAACTGTGTTTTCTACTCAATGGTTAATGCTGAGAATGGACACACAATTCTGATGGCTGAGCCAGACCAACTGGTACCTGGAAGACATCACATACACAGAGGGTCAGAAGCACAAGAGATATCACTCTCAAGTCAGAGTTGAAGCAGAGAATGAGGAAGGAAAAGGCCGAGTCTCCAGTCCCTCAGCTGGTTGTCAGGAGCTAGAGCAGGGAGTGCTAAGTCTGGCCCAACTGCAGTCTCAGAGAAGTGCCCAGACCCTGTCCCTTGTCTTCATCTTGTTTCTGTCTTACACTCACATTGTTGGCAGTCCTGGAGGAGGGCAGGAGTAAGCTGCCAGGCTGCTGTAGTCAGGCTGAGTCAAGGAAAGCAGCATCTCCTGGTCTCCTCCATCACTCTACACCCAAACACCTGCCAGTATGGCTGAGGGTTATTGGTGAGGAACCTCCTTCAGCCAGTGCTGGGTTTGGCTTTGGGTACTCAAAAGTGCGC
>LOEQ01002685.1:7117-26577 GCA_001685075.1 Bramus lutescens
GGGAAGGGGTGCCTTGGTGCAAGCTGGGATGGGATAGGAAGAGAGAGGCAGTAGCCTGGGAGAGAAGCCCCTGCAGAATGATCAGAAAGATTAGGGGGTTGAGGAGTGTCTGTGTTCCCTTTCTGGGGCTTCTGCTGGCCAGTTAGGAACACACTCACCCCACTGATGGATTTTCTTGTGCAGGATCAGGGCCCCTTGCTGGCCAGGGAGTTCACAGACAAATGGACTAGCTTTCTGCCTGCAGGGTTGTGTGAAACAAAGGGACTTCCGCCTGGTTGTACTCAACCCCCAATCCCAGCCCCAAAACTGGCTGAGCTGGGGGATCTTATGACCCCGAAGAAGGGAAGGTTTGCCTGGGTGCAAGCTGGGCATGGGATAGGAAGAGAGAGGCAGTAGAGGGTGAGAGAAGCCCCTGCAGATTGACCAGAAAGTTTAGAAGATTGAGGAATGTCTGTGCTCCCTTTCTGGGGCTTCTGCCATCCAGTCAGGAATACACTCACCCCTCCGATGGATCTTTTGGTACAGGGTCCTGGAACAGATTTCTTTTAATATAGTTATTATTACAAACATGGACATTGACTAAATAAACTGAAGACAACTAGTCGAAGGAATGCTCTTTGGATTACTTTGTATAAACTTGGTCAGGTTTGTGATTAACAAAATGAGGGATGTAGGAGCCATGTTTACCAACGAGTTATTAATAACCAACACTGTAATATGAATAAAGATTTTCATACCTCTATAGAAAGCAACTTGGGATGCTTAGGTGTGGTACTACAAGGAGTCTCTAGGGAAAAATTTCCAGCATGTTTTACTAAGTGTCCACCTGACAGTGAAGTGTGATAATCCATGTCTAAAGATGTGAAATTTCTGCTGAAACTGAACAGAGGAGAAGCATCAGGACTGAATACTGAGACTATGAGACCAACAACTCTGCCATCCTTTTTTCTCTGGCTAGAGCTATAGTGGATGCTGTGCGTCATTTCACAATACCACACCTAGAATTATATTCGAGGCTTTACTTTGGATCTGGGTTAGACAGGCATCTCTCTGTCCCATAATTTGTATTTTAGAACATTAACACCTTACTTTGCAAAATAGCAAAGCCTTTGGGGACCACAAATGGGTGATTTAATCGCAAGTTAGATAACGTCAATACCTGTGAGAAAACCTGGAACCCACAACACTGGTGTTAGGAAACTGAGGCATCATAGTTAATGCCTAACAACAAGACTGGTTTTTCAGTAGTTGCCAAAGTGGGGATCATTAAGCCCTGTTAAGACTAAGTCCATCTATCTTTAAAACCAAACCAGATAAGGGAATGTAGGAAAGCCACCAGTGAGGATAAGTAGAAGCATAAATAAAAAAAAGAATGTGATCCAAATAAAAAAATGAAGATCTAGTCTGTATATGTAGTGGAGGAGGGAATAAGGTGGCAAATAGCCATCTTGGCAATTCTGTTTGGATATTTTCTGTCTTTGTTGTTTAAAGTAAGTTTTGAAGTTTGTTCTCCATCCAAATCCTTTAGATGCACTATTGCAATAAATCTATCAAATCACAAAGAAGTTTGAAAACACCCTCCATGCATCCATTTCTCTACATGCATTTTAATTTCTCAGTACATCACTCACTGCCATCCTCAGAGTGGAGGCTGAATTTGATCACTCCTGAGTGAACATCTCTCACCCAGTTTAGGTCACCCAGATTTACCTTATGTATTGCTACTTTCTCTCTTATCAGTCACTTAAAATTAAATCTTGGATTAGATTAGAACTCAATTTCATGAAAAGGTGACAGGAAGATGGAGAAATAAAATGTGTATGTCAATTTATGTGGAGAAGCTACCAAGTCACTAAGAATATAGTCATGTAGAAATAGAAATGAAGGTTTTGAGTACATACATATGAAAAGAGAAGACACCCATCTAGCCAGTCTTCATGAAAAAGTACTTACAGTCATCAAGGAAATGTAGACATCCATAGTATTTGTTAATTCAAAGAAAGTAAAGGTAATGATGCTATGCCATCATCTTCAGAACGGAAGCAGTTCACAGACAAAACCATCTCTGTGGAGCAGCTGCAGTTCTCAATCATGCATAGTGAGTTCTGAGACAACCTGAGCTACTCATCAAAAGAAAAGTAAAAAGAAAAAGAAAGGCAAAGCAGAAAGAAGATTTTGAGAAGTAAGTCCATTCTTCAAAACACATGCAAGCTCAGATACCACTCTGTAGCAGGGGCAAGTGTCCTAAGGCATTGTCTCACACTGTATTCTGTCAATTGGTGCACTAATTCATGAAGTATTTTGTCACCATCTAGTCATGTATCCACACTTTCCATCCATATGCTGTTATATAACTATTTTATATTTTAACATGCTGTTATATAACTATTATACATTGACATATAGCAATTTTGTGATCAAATGTAATCAATCAGAAATGCCCAACTATCCTCACTAAGACCCATCTTAAATTTTTACAACAGTGCATTTTAAAATACTTTCAAATCAGAAGCTTGCCAAATTTCCATCAATCGTACAAACAGATGAGTGAATTATAAAGTCCAGTGTGATGCAGCAATAGGGAAGACAAAGCTTGAACAAACAGCATGGATGATTTCCAGGAATAGAATGTTGAATTACATAAACTATAGGCATGCATATATAATGTATTTTTTAAAGCACAAAGATTAAAGAAATAAAAATAAATTGCCATATAATCTTTATTGTTTTAACTCAGGAGTGTAGGAGCCTTGGAAGCACACTGGGTTTTTTAAATGCTTAATCATATTTGTTTTCCTGGTTATGGCGTCAGTATACACAAGAATATCAAGGTTTTTAAAAGTCAGTGAACTGAAAACTCAGGTTACTTTTTCTTATAGCATATTGTGATTTAAGTAAAACATGAAAATCCTATGTACATGTAGCAAGATTTGAGGCTAATAAGAATGTCTATAGTAACTGATACTTGTAATTACACAGTATTTAAAGTAGGAGATTGGGAATTTGTGGTGTAGCCACCATATGGAATTGTCTTCATCTTCCTTAAGTAACTAACTCTGGTGGGGAGCAATTTCCAAGTTAGTCTGGAGATATTTTCAGTGATATGTAGGCAGAAGATTTAAGGAGCAAAGTGTAACTGGAGGTTTCTCTCCTGCCTGTCAGTTCCAAAATAACCAATTTGAGTCTTAATATTAATTACAAACTGCTTGGCCGATGGCTCAGGCTTCTTACTGGCTAGTTTTACATATAAATTACCCCATTTCTAATATTCTGTATATTACCACGTGCCCCTTAGCACATCAGTAAGGCTCTGGCATCTTACTCCTCTGGCGACTGCAGATATCTCTCCGAATCCATTTTCTTTTTCCTTTATCTTTGTTTGGATTTTTCTCCTAGCTATATTCTGCCATGACATAGGCCAAAGCAGCTTCTTTATTGACCAGTGGTAATAAAACATTTTCACAGCATACAGAGGGTATCCCACATCTGCAAAGCTGTAGATGTGAAAACTAGAAAGAGCCAGAGTCATGGACCTATGATTGAGGAAAGATAGAGAGAGGAGGGCTTAGTTTGTGGGGTTACAATTAAAATCTCACTAGTAACAAATGATTTGAAATTTGAGATGGTAGGGAGAGAGAGAGACAGAGACAGAGACAGAGATCCCAGAAGTGGAAACGAAATCCATTCTTAGCATGCATACCTTCTGTGGGAATTGTGGCAGTGTGTTCAGGATAAGGAACTTAAAACACCAGGAGACAGCATGAAAGAACATTGAACTCCTCCAGGGTAATGAACCAAAGCTTTGGGTCCTGATTCCCTGTTGGGATGGCTGCTAAGGAAAGCAGCCTTCTTCAAAATTGAACAAACTGTAAAAAGGGACTCTCCCCTGAGGAGGGCTGAAGGAAAGTTTTAGAAAGAGAGCTGGAAGCAAACTCTAACAAAGGGGAGTAAAGTTTATGAGGGAGAAGCCTGTCTGGCTCTGTACACTGCCCTTGTTTCTCCCCAAGGAGTGGCTGCTTGCTCTCTAGCTGGTGGAATTTCTCCTTGCCGCATCCATGAAGCCAGTAGCTTCTCTAATGGTCTTAACCACACGTGGAGATAAAATGATTTAAGCTGGTCTTAGGGGCACAGTCACTGATTTTCCTATGATTTGAGCAAACGCTGATTTTGGTTTATGAGTTCATGTCCTCAGAATTGATGAAAGGGTTAATTTTCCTAGACCATCAGAATCATTGCTCTTAGGTCACTGAAGCCCCAAAGCAAGGCATTTTACCTGGTCTGTACAGCCCATTGCTAATTCTTTCTGGAATCATGAAATTAAAGTGCTGGGGGCGTAAAAGATGGACTAAAGATTCAAAGCTAGGTTTGAGAAATACTTACAAAGACAGAAGGCTAATCTCATACTTGAGAGCAAAGACTCTTGGGAGCTTGCTGATATTTATAAGGCTCAGTAGAAGGTTTCCCCCAAATAATTAGCGTGTTAAATGGTTCCTGTGTATGTGTGTGTACCAAACAGATAACAACATTGAGGACTGACTAACACATGAATTACACAGTGTCAAAGACAAACACTGTCTTTGAGTGGCACATTTGCTATTTTATAAGGAAAAGCACACATATTTTATTAGGAAAGAATTTTCAAAGAGCTGGCTATGTTCAAGTTATAAAAAAGTAAAGGCTCCAGAAATTAGATATTTGAATTTTCAAAAACAGCACAAGAGCATGAAAACACAAATATCTAAAACAGAGAAAAACCTCTTTCTCTTGAGAAAACTGTGCCCAGTAAAGTTACTTGTTAAAAAAAAAATCTAAATATATTCTGAGACCTGAGGAAAACATCTCCTTCCTCCTCACTCTCCTTTGGACATCAATATAGTCTCTGTTTCTGCTTTATGGGACTGAATTTAAATCAGTAAATAAAAACACCATAAGGCTGTTAAAGCACTTCATCAATTCAGTGTATTTAATGAGATGTTCTTGGGGTGCTATATCACACTGCAGCGGCTGACCGAATCCTGCTCTCCGTATTTAAGTCTCATTTAGATTGTGACAACAGTTTTATTCTCCAGGTAGCTATGATGAGATTTTCAAATTTCAACATCAATTATCGCATTCCCTAATTTTAAATTTAGTGTTACATGTTTTTGTTTCTATAATAATTACTCCATTTAATCAGTGGTAGCTAGGAATAGTTTATATCCCACACCACAAATATCTTGGAATTGTTTCTTTATCTCTGCTGTTCTCATCAGCTACACAGTATCCATCTTTCTAATGGCTGAAAATTAAGTGTGTCATTGTGTTTTGTATGTGTAAGAGGTTCTGCTTCAATTAGAAGGCAAAACTTGAAAATGCTCCCTTGGAGAAAAAAAAAAACTAACAAAGCATTATTTGCCTTTTCAGGGTGGAAAATAAATGTTGCGTTTTCCTGTTTTTCATCCTCACCTTTAGAATTGCGTCCCTGTGCAGCCGCAGGGGTTTATGCAAGGTCATCTCTCAAGTGCCTTCGCTGCATTTCCTTGTCCACCATTCCTCAGTGTGTCTCAATTGTGCCACTGGTATCCTCAGCGCAGAAAGAAGCTCCCAGTAATTACTCAGTAGGCAGACAAAAAGAGTGCGCAAAAGTTTATGATTGCCATCAATGTGTTCATTGTAGCCATTTTCATCATTCATAACATCTGAAAGCTCAGTACCTCCTATTGATAAATGTTGTTCTTTGATAGTTTCATAGATGTGCATAATGCATTTTGACCACCCTTTCTTACCTCACCCCTATCCTTATCCAGCTCTCTCCTCCCTAGCAATCTTTCTTTCAGATTCATGACTTTTGGTTTGTTTCATAACTCATTTAGTCTACCCAGACCCATCTGAGTGACCGTCAAATTGAGCTAGCCTCTAGAGTCTAGTAGAGACACTCATCAGTACACAACTGGAAGCCATCGCCCTTCTCTGCCTTAATCTATCACTAAAAATATTTCGCCAGTGAGGACCGGAGTCCACAGAGTCTTTCCTCCACAGACAGCTGGCAATTTATCTGCTCATCATGGTGATGGTTCTGTGCTGGCGTCCTGCTTGGGTTTTTCTTTCTTTCTTTCTTTCTTTCTTTCTTTCTTTCTTTCTTTCTTTNTTCTTTCTTTCTTTCTTTCTTTCTTTCTTTCTTTCTTTCTTTCTTTTTTTGTCAACTTGACAGAAACTATAGTCATTTGGGAATAGGGGCTCTAAATTGGGAAAATACATCTATCTTGTTGACCTACAGGCAAATCTTTCAAGCATATTCTTGATTAATGATCGATGTCGGAGGGCACAGCCCATTGTTGGTAGTGCCAACCAGAACAAGTGGTTCTGGAGTCTCTAAGAAGGCAGGCTGAGCAAATCATGAGGAACAAGTCAGCAAGCACCTCTTCTCCATGGTTTCTGCTTCAGTTTCTACCTCTAGATTCCTGACTTGAGTTCTCCTTACTTCTTTCTTTGATGATGGACTGTGATGTGGAAATATAATCCAATGAATCCTTTCTTCCCTAAGTAGTTTTTGGTTATGATGTTTGATTACACCAATAGAAACCTCTAAGATAGAAGCTACAGGTGCTGTTACTTAGTGATTGCTACTGCTTTATCATCTTCAGCTAATAGAGAGTTTACTGAGCTTCTTTTTATTGTTCTGCTTTTACAGTATTTCTGTGCCCTCTTCCTCAGCGCTCCCTGAGTCTTAAAGAGGATAGAAAATATTTTGTTTGGGACTGAGTACCCAGTTGTCACTGATACTCAGCACCCTGTGCAACTATGATTCTCTGCATTCACCATCAGGTATATATTAAAGCTGGCATTTCCAAGTCATAAGCAAAATAAAAAAAAAAAAACGAAAAGTTCACTGCAACAAGAAGCTGGTGAATCTTTTTTACCTACCATCACAGTAGAGAGTACACTTAAGAATCATAGTTTTACACTCTGGAGTTTCCTTTCCTGGATTTAGAAGTAAGCTAAAAGATCTTATCCTTTGTGTGGAACACAGGCTCAAAATTCCATTTGTTACAATAAATAGCTATTTGCTAAGTCTAGGTAAATGCTCAATTAATTAATGCATTTGTAAAATCCAAATATATCCTTTTAGTTACATTTAAATTATGAGGCAGAAAATGTCAAGTTTCAATTGGCTCAAGAGAACTATGAACAACAGAGCCTCATGCTAAAGGTCACAGAGGCCCTTTCAGGGACCAGATGGCTCACTGTTAAAATTAGGGCTATCATAAAAGGAAAAAGTTTAACCCCTGTAAGACTCTCTAATATCTCAAAATCAATACAGAGAAGGTTCATAGATGCGTGGGTCTTACAAAGAATGTCACAGATGATTTTCTAGAGTGTTCTTTTTAATACATAGACATTACTATCTATGGTCTCTGCAGTTGCTGTTTCTTACAACCTATAAGTAGCTAATGTTGGCAAGATAAACCCACAACAAGCATTATAAATCCTTTTTGAATGCTGTTGATGGAAATGTCCTTAAACTATCCAGATCCTTATGAATCCAAAATATTCCAAATTTTTGAAGTAATGTTACATAAACAATATTTTAAGATCCACAAACATTCTGAAGTTCTTGAATTTCAGATGTAAATGCTCAAGTCACATTTTTTCTGTTATTCTTGGTTTTCTTGCCAGTTTTTTTTTAAATTCATTATCATTAATAACCAGTAGTCTTTTTGAAACCTACTGGAGTGAATCATCTTTTCACTGGACTCTGACAGAAAAGGAAACTTAAAAAATGCCAAGTCTGTCCGATAAGACATCTGAGGAGGAAAATAGACTGTAGAATTTGTTTTCTGAATGCCTTATCCTTCATGAAGAGCCTGAGTAAAACATTTTGAGTCCATACTGGGAACTCATATATTCAGCGGAAGACAGCTGCCCTCCCTCTCTGAGCATTTCACTGCAGCCTTCTTAAATTGGAAGACAAGATGACAGCCTGACACAAAAGCACGTTTTTAGCTTTTGACTCAGAATTTAGCTTGCACGCTGCCACCATTAACCATCTGAAGTATTTGCGTGATGGCAAATCAGGAAGGATCATTTATTTTTAATGATCTTTAGAAATATGGCCACTTATATTTAATGCTATACCTTACTTTGAAAGACTAGATTCAGTAAGTGCTACTTCCCTTAATCTAATTCTTTTTTCCACTGTATGTTGCTTTTATGTCATAAGTACTCACTAATTTCAAAAGAAAATGCTTATGCTGTAGTGATAGTCAATGAAATGAGAAGGAGCATTATGTTCAAGCTAGGTTTTCTCCAACAGGAAGTCAGGCTTTTCTCCCCACATTCCTGACATTAGTCTAGCTCTATAGCTGCTTTTGTTAAGAGTGCAATTCATCACACATCCTCATGGTGACTTTTGACATAAAATATTTGTTTTGGGAGCTATTAGTATAAAATTTTCTGAAATGTAGATGACATTAGGTTATTCTTTTAAAATCAACAGACAGCATATATAATCAATACTGAAATTCCTATCTTTCAAATAACTTAAAATAACGAGGAAAATTATAAATTAAATACACATACATGATTAACAATGTAAACTTATCAAGACCACCAGGGGGAGCAAGTTATTGGTTAGTGGAAGTGACTTTCAAGTGTTTAATGGGAAACCTGGTTTTAAAGAACCAAATTGATTCACAACTGACAATGAAGCAATTGCACAAACTTTTAACTCTCTCAAATAATACCTTAATAAAATTTAGTTGCTTCACTTTAGAAGTGTGGTTGTGACAGCTCCACAAAATTATTTTGTGGGTGAGCTATTTTGTTGTCTTTATAACCTACCTATAGACAATACTTTGAAAATCTAAGTAACTCCATAAATGTAACAAAATAACATATGTCAGATATCCATCCCTATGACAAGAAAAAATATCTGGCAATAAAGTAGTCCTTTCTGTTTGAACATGTGATGCATTTTAAATCGGGGAAAAGTATTTCTGGAAAGCTGTTATATAAATAATATGGAAAGGTGAAAAACAGAAATCATAATTATCAATATTTATTGTATTTCATTAAGCCAGATACATTGATTTAATTGTTTTTATCCAATTTAATGTATACTTTTTCAGTGAACATTTTAGACACAAGTTAAAATTTCTTGTATAAATCTAAATTTTGCTATATTATGGGAATATTGTACTTTTTCTTCTTGTTTAAATGTAAGATAATTTAAAACATCCACTCAACTCTGAGAGAGTGCAACACGAACAGCAATTTTATGCTGGCCTTAACCACAGGACTTTCTGGTAGCTCAGGAATCCTTTGTCCTGATAAGGTATCACTGAAAATAACTTCACCACATAGATGAGTGTGTGTGTGTGTGTGTGTGTGTGTGTGTGTGTGTGTGTGTCTGCCTGTGTGTGTGCCTGTGTGGGTTGTATACATATATACATCTCTGTGTATATGTATGATGTCGGAGAGTGAAGGTGATTGGGAATAGAGGAGAGAAGAACTATAAAAAAAGAAGAAGAAAAGGGCAGGTAGAGAAGGAGTAGGAAGGGAAGAAAATTTTAAGATGTTTGGTCACACAACTCTGGAGAGGGAAATGTCTACAGTATGTAGAATAGGTCCAGAGGCTAGAGCCTGGGGCATAGCTTGCAGTTCTGGCCTGAGGCAGTCTGGGGCAGAGTCCCAGGTCTCCTTGGGTTGGTCAGTTCTTGTTCCTTTGGATAAAGTATACTCACAATGGAAAGGAGAGCACTGTAGTCAAAGTCCACTGATTTAAATCTCAATCTCAAAAAGAAGAGATTCACTGAAACAAGTAAAAGAGTGCACCACCAAATGTCTGGGGCTTGTGACCTAGCCATATCTACGCAAGGAATTTAGCACCACGAAATGCCTTCACAGCTTCTAAGACATGAGAATTTTAAGCAGAAACTGCATCTTTACATTTGAATCCACTGTTCATGTGCCTTTCAACTGTTATTCTGTTGTGACTAGGAAGATTAGGCAAATTCTAAAAAAGGTTTAAATTTTTCTTAAGAGGAACTTTTTTCACTATGTAGAAACTTCATTTGGATTAGAATTAATTTAGTCAGCTGGAGAGCCAACCTTTAAATATTTTTACTTAAGAAATAACAGTTAATATCACTTGGGGAGGTTTTCCATAGGCTCAGCCAGCTGTCTGTTCCTTCTGCTACTGACATTACAAGAGAGAATCTGAGAAACACATGGAGATGTGTTGTGAGAAATGCCTTGGGTCTAGATTCAATTTACTGATGTCTTCTAAGTGATTTGTAATGCAGTGCATTCACAAAGCCTGAGAGCATGCTGGCCTGGTTATCATTGATATTGAAATGGAAAATAACCTGAGTAGACATGTTCTGCTATGCATAAAGAGAATGGAAAACTAGAGATGATGCAATCTTTTAAAAAACTATATAAAGTCCTAGAAAGCATATTTAACAATTTTCATAAGCAATAGTTTAAAGCTTTACATAATTCTTGTATGTTTTAATGTCATAAAGAAAACAAAAATGTGTTGAAAATAGAAGTTTGGCGTTACTTTCTCACAATTGCTAATTTTATTGCTAATCTGATTTTATTTGCAGTTTTTATTGTATGGTTTGTTTAATCAGTTTTATACTCATTATTTGACATAAAAGTTGTTTCTAATATTTTGTTATGTAAATAGCATGATTTAAGAAATGTGCAGAATTTCTTCCTTTGAGATTATTTTTCCAGACATATTGGTCAATGAATATAGTTTCTTAGGAGAGTATTGATTTTGTGTGAAATTCATGAGAGAAATGACAAAACTCCAAGTCTTTCCCTGCAAAGATGATTTAGTGCTGTGCATCTGGTGGGTGGCATGAATAAAGACAGCCATCAGGACAACAAGGACTACAAAGTAGACATATATATTTTTCCTTGTATATTTCTCTGAAACTTTTCAGAGTCCTCTGATAATTCTTTGTGAAAAATATGTGACTTAAACTATATTTAATATTTTTAAAAATAGGATTTTATGAAAAACCCCAAAACTACTTTTGATTGTCATTTGGGGTTAAAATTCATAATATTTCATTTTTTCAAAGTACATTAACTCACAGTTTCACTTTTCTGGAAAGAGAATACAGTTAAGCCCAGAACTATGACAAGTTCATATTTAATAAATTGAGTGTCTTAGATTCAAACTGCTCAAAATTAAGGCAATAGTATGCTGGGCATCGATATCCTAATTTCTTAATTCATATTGAGCAGCAGGTAGTTCTTGTTAAGAAACAAAATGTTTTTTTTCTTTCAGTTTATTTATATAGTGGGCTACATTGATGGATTTTTATATATTGAATCATCCCTACATCTCTGGGATGAAGCTGACCTGATCATGGTGGATGATTTTTCTGATGTGTTCTTGGTTCGGTTTTCCAGTATTCTATTGAGTATTTTTGCATCTAGGTTCATGAGTAAGACTGTTCTGAAATTATCTTTCTTGGTTGAGTCTTTGTTTTGTTTGGGTATCAGGGTAACTATAGCCTCATAAAAAGTTAGACAATGTTCCTTCTGTTTCTATTATGTGGAACACTTTGAGGAGTATAGGTATTAGCNCCCCCCCCACCCGCATGATCCCAGTTTTGTAAGGATATCTTGTCTATTTAACCCTTCCCAGGGGATCTACATATGTTTTTCTTAGTAGTTCCCGTGTAACTTAGCTTCTGTAGATTTGTGAACCATAGGCTCATTATCCTTTGCTCTACAGCTAGTATGTACTTATGAGTGAGTACATACCGTGTTCATTTTCTGTGTCTGGGTTACCTCACTCGGTTATTTTCTAGTTCTATTTATTTGAATGCAAATGTCATGATGTCATTGTTTTTAACTGCAGAGTAGTACCTGTCTGTTTTTATGTTAATATCAAGCTGTTTTCATTACTGTAACCTTATAATAGAGCTTCCTTCAGGGATGGTGATGCCTCCAGAAGTTGCTTTATTGTACAGGATTGTTTTGGCTATCCTTGGATTTTTGTTTTTCCACATGAATTTGAGTATTGTTCCTTCAAGTTCTGTGAAGAATTGTGTTGTGATTTTGGTGGGGATTGCATTGAATCTGTAAGTTGCTTTGGGTAGGATTGCTATTTTCATTATGATGATCCTACCTATCCAAAAGCATGAGAGATCTTTCTATTTTCTGGTACCTTCTTCAATTTCTTTCTTCAAGGACTTGTTCTTGTTGAACAGGTCTTTCACTTCTTTGGTTAGTGTTACCCCAAGATATTTTATGTTATTTGTTGCAATTATGAAGAATGATGTTTCTCTGATATTTTCCTCAGCTTCATCATTTCTATGTAGGAGGGTAACTGATTTTTCTAAATTGATCTTGTATCCTGCCTCATTACTGAAGGTGTTTAACAGCTGTAGGAATTTCCTGGTAGAGCTTTTGGTGTGGTTGGTCTGACTTCTTCCTTTCTAATTTGAATCCCCTTGATTTCCTTTTGTTGTTTTATTGCTCTAGCCAGAACTTCAAGAGCTATGATGAACAGATATGGAGAGAGTGGACAGACTTGTCTTGTTCCTAATTTTAATGGAATCGCTTTGAGTTTCTCTCCATTTAATTTGAAATTGACTGTCAGCTTGATGTATAATGTTTTTATGATGTTTAGATATGTTCCTTGTATCCCTGATCTCTCCAATGCCTTTGTCATGAAGTGGCGTTGCATTTTGTCGAATGTTTCCTCAGCATCAGATGAGATAATCCTATGTTTTTTTTTTTCATATGTTGAATCATCCCTGCATCTCTGGGATGAAGCCAACTTTATCATGGTGGATGATGTGCTCTTGGATTTGGTTTTCTAGTGTTTTATTGAGTATTTTTGCATCAATACTTCATGAGGGAGATTGGTTTGGAATTCATTTTCTTGGCTGAGTCGTTATGTGGTGTGTGTATTGTGGTAACTGTAGCCTCATAAAAAGGGTTTGGCAATATTCCTTCTTTTGCAATTATGTGAAACACTTTGAAAAGTTAGGTACGACCACTTCTTGGAGTTCTGGTAGAATTATGCACTGAAATCATCCAGCCCTGGGCTTTTTTAGGTTGGGAGGCTTTTGATGACAGCTTCTATTTCCTTGTGGGTTATAGGTCTATTTAAATTGTCCACCTGGTCTTTATTCAATTTTGGTATGTTGTAACTATCCAGAAAATTATGTATTTGTTTAACATTTTCCAATTTTGTGGTGTACAGGTTTTTGAAGTATGGCCTATCAATTGTCTGGATTTCCTTAGTTTCTGTTGTTATGTCCCCCTTTTCATTTCTGAGTTTGTTAATTTGGAAGGTCCCTCTGTCTTTTGATTAGTTTGAATATGGGTTTGTCTATCTAAGAACCATATTTTTGTTTCATTGATTTTTGGTATTGTTTTTATTTATATTTTGTTGATTTCAACCCTCAATTTGATTATTTCCTCTCTTCTAATCTTCCTGAGTGAGTCTGCTTCTTTTTGTTCTAGAGCTTTTAGGTGTGCTAAGTCACTAATGTGAGATTTTTCTACTTTCTTTATGTAGGAATTTAGTACTGCTTTCTTCTTAGTAATGCTTTCATAGTTTACCATAGGTTGAATACATTGTGCCTTCATTTTTGTTGAATTCTAGGAAGTCTTCACTTTCTTTATTTCTTCCTTCATTCAGGATTGGTTCAATAGAACACTGTTTAATTTCTATGTGTTTGTGGACTTTCTGAAATTAGTGTTGCTATTGAATTCTAATTTTAATTCATGGTAATCCAATAAGATACAGGGGTTGCTCCATATTTTTTGTATCTGTTGAGGTTTTCTTTGTTATCAAGTATGTGTTCAATTTCAGAGAAGGTTCCATGAGGTGCTGAGAAGAAGGTATTTTCTTTTGTGTTTGGGTAGAATGTTCTATAGATGTCTGTTAATTCCACTTCAGTCAGGATATCTCTTAGTTATCTTATTTTTCTGTAGGTTTCTGTCTGGTTGACCTGTCTATTGGTAAGAATGGACTGTTAAAGTTTCTTACTATAAGTGTATGGGGTTTGATGAGCAATTTAAGCTTTAGAAATGTTTCTTTTACATATGTGGATACTCATGTTTTAGGGGCATAGATGTTCAGGACTGATAGTTCATTTTTGATGCATTGTTCCTATTATGAGTATAAAGTGTCCTTCTCGATCTCTTTTGATTAATTTTATTTTGAGGTCTATTTTGTTACATATTATGATCGATACACTTGCTTGTTTTTTAGGTCCATTTGATTGGAAAATCTTTTCCCAACCCTTTACTCTGAGGTAATGTCTGTCTTTGAGGTTGAGGTGTGCTTCTTATATACAGCAAAAGGGTGGATCCTGCTTTCGTATCCATTCTCTTAGCTTGTGTCTTTTATAGGTGAATTGAGTCCATTGATATTAAGATATAATAATGACCAGTGATTGTTAATTCCTCTTATTTATTGGTGGTAATGTGTTTCCTTCTTTTGGTTTTGTTGAAGTGAAGTTATTTGTTGCCTGTATTTTTGTGAGTGCAGTTAGCTTCTGTGGGTTGGGATTTTCCCTTAAGTACTTTCTGTAGAGCTGAATTTGTGGGTAGGTACTGTTTAAATCTGGTTTTGTCATAGAATATTTGTTTTCTCCATCAGTGGTGATTGAAAGCTTTGATGGGTCTAGTAGTCTGGGCTTGTATCCGTGGTCTCTTAGTGTCTGCAGCATATCTGTCTAGGACCTTTTAGCTTTCATGGTTTCCATTGAGAAGTTGAGTGTAATTCTGACAGGTCTACCTTTATATGTTACTTGACCTTTTTCCTTCACAGCTCTTAATATTTTTTTTTATTCTGTATGATTTGCATTTTGATTATTATATGGTGAAGGAGCTTTATTTATTTATTTTTCTTTGGATCCAGTCTATTTGGTGTTCTCTAAGCATCTTGTACCTTCACAGGATTAGTGTTCTTTCAGTTGGAAATGTTTTCTTCTATGATTTTTTTGAATATATAATCTTAGCCTTTGAGCTGGAGTTCTTCTTCTTCTATCCCCATTATTCTTAGATTTAGTCTTTTCATAGTGTATCAGATTTCCTGGATATTTTGTGTTAAGAATTTGTTTAATTTAATGTTTTCTTTGACCAAAAATAAATCTATTTCTTCTATAGTGTTTTCATCTCCTGAGATTCTGTCTTCCACCTCTTGTATTATGTTGGTTATGCTTACCTCTTTAGTTCCTGTTTGTTTACCCAGATTTTTTTATATTTAGAATTTCCTCAGTTTGTGTTTTCTTTGTTACTTCTATTTCAGACTTCAAGTCTTGAACTGTTTGTTTCACCTGTTTGATTTTTTTTTTGTTTTTCTTCGATTTCTTTGAGAGATTTATTAATTTCTTCCATTTTTTGTTTCTCTTTTCCTCCACTTATTTAAAAGAGTTTTTATTTCCTCCTTAAAGGTCTTCATCATCTTTATAAAGTTACACTTAAAATCATTTTCTTCTGCTTCTTCTGCAATAGGATGAGCAAGTCTTCCTGTTGTATGACCACTGGGTTCTGGTGTTATGATGTTGCTTTTTAGGTTGTTGGATAAATTCTTGCATTGCTGCCTCCCCATCTCTTCCTTTAATTGATGCGGGCAGTGTTATTGCATCTTGGTCCAATCTTTGTAGTGGCTTCTGTGACTTGGCAACTGTTTTTGGTCTGCTCTGTTCTGTCACCGTCTGTATCTCAAGGGTTTTGGAATATCTACCTATAGGAAACTCACCTGCTGTCTACCTATAGAAGCTGAGGCAGGTGAGGGAGAGGCCCAGGGTTATACCCTAGTATGGATGGTCTAGAGAGCAGGACATCCTGCCAGGTGGCAGGTCACTCACCTCTTGGTCCTTTCTGGGTAGCAACAGGCTGTGTTTCAGAGTTCCACTGAGGTTACAAGGAGATAGTCAAGTTTGGAGGCAGGTGGATTTATAGCTTGTGGTGTCCAATGGATGGAATGGCAGTATTGGAGCAGCTTAGCTGCAGGAAACTCTCCTGCTGGCTAGCTAGGGAATCCAAAGCAATGAGGGGAGGTGCCTGGGATATTGATCGTCTCATTGGATGCTAAAAACGTATTCAACAAAGTCTAACACCCCTTCATGAACAAGGTCTTGGAGAAATCAGGCATACAAGTAACATATCTAAACATAAAGAAAGCAATATACAGCAAGCTGAAGGCCAACATCAAATTGAATGGAGAGAAACTCAAAATGATCCTACTAAATTCAGGTACAAGACGAGGCTGTACACTCTCTTCATATCTATTCAACAAAGTTCTGGAAGTTTTGGCTAGAGCAGGAAGACAACAAAAGGAGATTCAAAGGATTTAATTTGGAATGGAAGAATTCAACCTTTTGTTATTTGCAATGATGTGATAGTATAATAAATGACTTCAGAAACTCTACCAGGGAACATCTACTGCTGATAAATACCTTCAATAATGAAGCAGGATACAATATCAACTCAAAAAATCAGTATCTATCCTATACACAAATGATAAAGAAGCTGAGAAGAAAATCAGAGAAACATCACCCTTCATGATAGCCACAAATAACAAAATATATTGGGCTAGCAATAAACAAAGAAGTGAAAGACCTGTTCAACAAGAACTTTAAGTTTTTGAAGAAAGAAATTGAGGAAGATACCATAAAATGGAAAGATCTCCCATGCTGTTGGGTAATTAGGATCAACATAATAAAAATGGCAATCCTACCAAGAACAGATTCAATGCAATCCCCATCAAAATCTCCACACAATTTTTCACAGAACTTGAAAGAACAGTACTCAAGTTCATAGGGAAAAACAAACAAACAAACAAAAACAGAATACCCAAAACAATCCTGTACAATAAAGGAACTTCTGGAAGCATCACCATCCTTGATATCAAGCTCTATTATAGAGCTACAGTAATGAAAACAGCTTGGTATTGGCATAAAAAAAACAGAATGATTTACCATGGAATCTAATCAAAAACCTGGACATTAATCCATACATCTATGAACGCCTGATTTTTGTCATACAAGCTAAAAATATAAAATGAAAAAAAAGCATCTTCAAAAAATGATGCTCAAATAACTGGATGACAACGTGTAAAAGAATGAAAATAGATCCATATCTATTTCCATACACAAAACTCAAGCCCAAATGGATTAAAGACCTTGATATAAATCAGACCACACTGAACCTGATAGAAGAGAAAGTGGGAAATAACCTCCAATTCATGGACACAAGAAACCACTTCCTAAATCTAACACCAGTAGCACAGACACTGAGAGCAACAATAAATAAATGAAACCTCTTGAAAAAGAGAAGGTTCTATAAAGCAAAGGACACAGTCAATAAGAATAAAGGCAGTCTACTGAATGAGAAAAGATCTTTACCTACCCCATATCAGACAGAGTACTGATGTCAAAAATATTTAAAGAGCTCAAGAAATTAGACATCAAAATTTCAGATAACCCAATAAAGAATGGGATACAGAACTAAACAGAGAATTCTCAACAGAAGAATCTCAAATGGCCAAACGACACTTAAGAAAATATCCAACATCTTTAGCCATGAAGGAAATGTAAATCAAAACAATTGTGAAATACCATCGTATACCGTTCATAGTGGCAAAGCTCAAAAACACCAATGATAGCTTATGCTGGAGAGAATGTGGAGTAAGGGGAACACTCCTCCACTGCCATGGGGATGCAAACTTGTAAAACCACTCTGAAAATCAGTATGGCGATTTCTTAGAAAATTGGAAATCAACTTATCTCAGGAACCAGCAATGCCACTCTTGGGTATATACCGAAAGGAGACTCAATTATACTCTGAGGACATTTGTTCAATTATGTTCATAGCAGCATTATTGGTAATAGCCAGGCCCTGAAAACAATCTAGATGTCCTTCAAATGAAGAATGGATAAAGAAAACATGGCACATTTACACACTAGAGTACTATTCAACGGTAATAAATCCATGACATCTTGAAATTTGGATGCAAATTAATGGAACTAGGAAAAGATCCTGTGTGAGGTACCTCAGACCCAGAGAGATGAACATAGTATATACTAACTCATAAGTAGATCCTTTTATTGATTTTTGTTGAGCTCTACATTTTTCTCTGCCCTCCTCCCTGCCTCTCCTCTCCCCTTCAACCCTCACCCAAGGTCCCCATGCTCCCAATTTACTCAGTAGATACTGTCTCTTTCTACTTCCCATGTAGATTAGATCTATGTGGGGAGGTTTTCTTTGCTTTATGTTTAAAAACAACTTAGGAGTCAGTAAAGATGATAATTGCCTTTCTGGGTCTCGGGTACCTCACTCAAAATGTTGGTTTCTAGCTCCATCCATTTGCTTGCAAAATTCAAGATATTGTTATTTTTTTCTGCTGTGTAGCATTCCATTGTGTAAATGTACCACATTTTCCTTATCCATTCTTTTGTCAAAGGACATTTAGGATGTTTTCAGGTTCTGGCTATGACAAACAATGCTGTTATTAACATAACTGAGCACATGCACTTGTGGCATGACTAATGAATATCTTAAATATCACCATAGAACCTTCATCCAGCAATTGATGTAAACAGAGTCAGAGACCTTTATTGGAGTAGTGGACTGAACTCCCAAAGTCCAGTTGAAGACTGAGAGGAGTGAGAATATGAACAAATAGGTCAAGACCATGATGGGTACACCCATTGAAATAGTGTACCTGAGCTAATTTGGGCTCACCAGCTCCAGCCAGACAGGGAAGAAAACAGCATAGGTCCAAACAAACTAGTCCTTCTGAAAGTGGGTGACAGTTGTATGGCTGGTGTAGACTGTGGGACCCCTGGCAGAGGCACTAGGAGTTATCCCTACTGCTTGTACTGATTTTTTTTTTTGGAAACTATTCTCTTTGGATTGATACCTTGCTCAGCCTAGATGTAGTAGGGAGGGCCTTGGACCTTTCCCAAAGAAATATGCTTTACCCTCTCTGTGGAGCAGATGGGGATGGCATAGGAAGAGAAAGATGGAGAGAGAGGAAGGAGGGGAGGGAGTGGGAACTGGGATTGGTATGCAAAATGAAAAGAGATAGCTTGTTTTCTTTTGAAAAAAAAAGAAACTAATGGTTGCATTTGATAGCTTGGACACATTCTTCAGTCCACAAATATATGTTCGAAAGAATGGAATATGGCTGACTTAGTAGGTAATCATACACAATCAATGGAGATATTTATCAGAACATGTTAATATTTTGCTCTAACTGTTAATAGATTTAAGGGAAATTTGATGAAAAACAGTTAACAGAAAGCTTGTCAGAGTAGAGTGAAAATAAATGAAATACTTTCCATTTTTCTATAGGCCCAAGTTAGGAATACAGAGATCAGTCAGGGTTCCTTGCCCTGTGGGAAGTCCAAGGTCCTCCCCCCTCCATCCATGTATAAGAAGGTGAGCATCTAAACAGATTAGGCACCCACAAAGCCAGTACATGTAGT
>LOEQ01002685.1:46027-67087 GCA_001685075.1 Bramus lutescens
TCCCACAGGGCAGGGAACCCTGACTGCTCTTTGGACTGGAAATGGATGGGGGTGGGGAATGGGGAGGGAATTGGGAGGGGGGCAGGAGGCAGAAAATTTTAATAATAATAAAATAATGTGGCTATTCACAAGCACTATTTGGTTACTTGTGTGTGTATGTTCATCAGCCTTTGACTACTAAAAACCACACTCTCCTTCGAGAAGTTTTAAATACTGTCCCAAATCTCTTTTGAATAGAAAGATATAATTTTTACACACAACAGACATAAAAACTGAGGCACAACCCTCTGTTCCACACATTACCAGAGCCAACTGAATCATAAATATCATCCCAAAGTCGTTTTCTTTTTTTGTAGTTTCAAGTGTCTACTCTTTCCTTTAGGTCATTACAAACAGTCTATTGTATTGTTTAGTGATCACTTAATTTATTTACAATGGATGACATAAATAATTGCCTCTTTTTTCTTGTATATTGGGAATATTGAAAATAATTGCTACCCAAAATTATTAAGAAATTTACTAACTTTCTAACATCCCCTTTTGTTAAACTTTTTATTTTAAAAACCACAAAATAAGTAACATGTGTTGGTCTAGGCACCATGGAGATTGTTTAAACATTGCTGGGTTAATAATTTTATAAATCCTTTCAGGCAGGTGGTAATGGCACACACCTTTATTCCAATCTCTTGAGAGGCACAGGGAGGTGGATCTCTATGAGTTCAAGGCCAGCACAATCTTCAAAGTGAGTTCTGATAGCCACTTGGCTGTTACATGGAGAAAAGCCTGTTTCAAAGAAAAAAAAAAGGCTTTCAGTGATTTCAATTTGGTGTTTGGTTTTATTAAAAGAGTGTGATTGAAGAAATGTTTTATTTTCACAGAATTTTAATTTCTGCACACTTAGGTAAGCAGAGGAGGAAAGATAAATTGTGTGTTCTTAGACCATCAGTGCATCATTTGAATTCTGCTACTCAGTCTACACGGTTGAAATTAAGCATTTTAGCACGCTTTGGAAACAATGAAAATCAATTTGATGAACACAAGTTCCAATATACACCCAACCATGTCTGTCAATATTCTGAACTTCACCTATTTTGATCACAGCATTTACCAAACACTGTCTATTTCACATATTGTTGACACAAATTTAACTATTTAATTTAAATATTTATTAATGTAAATTTTCATTAATAAGTATTAAATATTTAAAGGATATTAAGAAATATTCTTTGGGAAATATGAATCTCACTCTTTTCTTTTTTTACAATTAACATTAGCTGTAATATCAGTTCCCACATTTCTGTCAGTAAATAGCAATTTCAACTTTCCCCTAGTGGAATCATTATTTTATTGTACTTATCTACCTTGGCAGAAAGTTAGACATGTGGTAGGGGCACATACCTTTAATCCTACCAGAGGCAGAGGCAGGTGGATTCCTAGGAGTTCAAGGCTAGCCTACTCTTTCAACTAGTTCCAGGACAGTCAGAAAAACAAAGAGAACCTTGTCTCAAAACAGACAAACAAACAAATAGAAAGGTAATCAAACTCAAGTTCAGCAAATGAACTTCCCCATTTCTATGGAGTTCATTTAGAAGAATGCACAAAAATTCATAGGCCCTCTTCCTTTCCATGAGAATGAAATATTTATGTAGTGATCTTGTAACGTTTTTCATGTCAGCTTCTTTTTCTATGATTTTTGTTCTTAAAAGTATTTAAGTGTTACATTACATTTTATAGAATTGATTATATGTCTTCACATCCTTGGAACAAAGCTATTTTCATCATGGTATTTGATATTATTAATATTGTTCTTGAAATAAGATCAAACAAATTTTATTTCAAGAAAACAAGAAATCATTTTATGAGAATATCTACTTACATTTTTCTTTTACTCTTTCATATATTTCAGTTATTTCTTCATCCAGTAGAATGAATTTGATAGTTTTCTTTTTCATTGTATGAATTTGTAGAAAGGCTCAAGTTTAGCCATATTTGATAAGGTATGATTTGTCAGTGAATCTTATGAATAATGGGCTCTTTAATTATTGGGAAACTTCATCACTAACCTGATAATGTTGCTTGCTATGAATATTTTTGAACGTTGGCCTCCATACTTAATTTTTAAACTTTACATGTATTAAGAATGTATCCACATCTTTTTGATTTTCTAGATTTGTGAAATACAGTTTTTCAAAATAAATATTCCTGAGTGACCATATGGAAGTCATTGAAATACATAGTGTCTTTTGTCTTCATCTCTAGTTTGTTTTAATATGAACATCTACTAATTTATAATCTTAGAAAATTGTTAAATATTTTCAATCTTGTTCATTTGTCAAAAACTGATGTTTGCTTTGATGGATTTTATGTATAGCTTTCTTAGTATCTATTTCAATAATTTCTACTATGATCTTTTTGATATCCTGCTGTCTACTTTGATTTAGCTAGCTCATTTTTTTTAATTCTTAAACCTACATCATTCATAGGAGTAAATTTCTGTCTTAAAACTGCCTGGACTCCACCATAAAGTCCCTGATGAATTGTGTTCTCATTTTTCTTTGAAAGGAGAGTATATTTTTATGCTGACAATGCTTCTTCACTGGGTCACATGAAGAGAGGTTCTAGTATCCACAAGATCTCTATGACATTTTAAATGAGGTATCATTTTATATTCTTTTTTATTTTCCAATAGTTTTTAAATAATTTGGGAAATACAGAATTAAGCATCAAGATTTTGCCATTGATTTTGGTATTAACAAATCTTCTAAATATGTTTTATATATGAAGAATAAAAAATACATAAAAGGAAAAAGAGAAAATGAAGATAAATACCATTTTTATTTTTAGGTAGCTATTAGTTTTTTCTTTTCCTTCCTTTTGAATGTTGGGAGGTCAGAGGACAACTTGAATATCCTGGTTCTTTCGACAGTTTGAGTGTTGAGACCAGACTCAGGTGGTTGCAAGCACTATCCTGAGACGTCTCAGCATCCCTCCTTTATTATCCCTGCACACATACATGTGCACATACCCCCCCACATATCAAGATTACCAACCATGTGTTATCTAATGATTTCTAGCTTAGTTTAATAGTAGAAATTATTTTATAGAAGAAGAACTTTATCACCAAGGGAAAATCAAAAAAATTAGTATTTATCATGTTTGTCATCAAAACAACACAAACAACTTTAATGGCCTTACTTTTCTAAAAGTTATTGTTATTTCTCTTGGCACTTTAATATTCAGGAAATCAGTATTTTAAAAATAGAAATATGCAATTCTACTCATGTACACAGGTTTCTTTTGTCAAAAGGAAAAAAATGCTTATTTCTTCATAATATTTTGGAGCTGCAATATTGAAGTGTACATACTTGGTATAATGTATTTAAAATTTCAAATAAATGCTAACTGTTATATTTTAATTTTCTCTTGTTCAAATAGTTTTGAAATTCTCTCCTTTACGTAATTGATAGTTATATACAGAAATATATATTTAGAATAATGTAATTTGGGTTTCAAATAAACCTCTTAAATATGAACAAAAATGATGAGAATAGAGTGAGCTTTAATTTCCCTGTTACCCAGCTTCATGAATTACCAACATTTTCCTAATTGTCTTTCAACACAAATGTTCCCTCTCCAGTGAAGATGTTATGATTGCTCCTTGATAAACTTCTGTTGTTAACTCAAATGGTCTCTTGTGTTGAACAGTTTTAAAGGATTCATTTTCTCTCTGCTCTGACCATTCAGAATGGAGTGTGAGAACTGGCATTATGATTGGCTTTAGTTACATCATCTTTGGATACAGTTATAGAACTATGGGAACTTCAAATTCTAACTGTTCCATGGGCAGAAAAAAACAAACAAACAAAGGAACTAGTCTTAGAAATTTTGAAGACCTGTTGCTTTCCTGACTGTTATTTTTTTATCTGCTCAGTCACTATTTCTAAAACATGTCTTTTGCATTGGTTATCATGAGAAATAGAGAGAGCATCAATGAGATTGCTTTGTGGTCACTGTCTAAGTTTCCTTTTCAGCCATGCTCTTATATCAGTTATTATAACAGATAAGGCAAGTACAGGACTATTTTTGTTGATATTATTTACAGTAAATTCTATCTTGTATGGTTTAAATAATACAATTGATTTATTTTTAGATAATTTTTATCAACTTTAACCTAACAAGTGAAAGACTTTTATGACAAGAACTTTAAATCTTTAAAGAAAGAAATTGAAGAAGACGAAGAAAGTGGAAAGATCTCTCATGCTCTTGGGTAGGTAGAATTAACACAGTAAACATTGGAATCTTGCCAAAAGAAATCTACAGATTCAATGCCATGCCCATCAAAACCACAGCGAAATTGTTCACAGACCTCGAAAGAAAAATACTTAATTTTATTTGGAAAAACAAAAAACCTAGGATAGCCAAAACAATCCTGTACGATAAAGGAACTTCTGGAGGCATAACAATCCTTGAATTCAAACTCTACTACAGAGCTACAGTATTGTAAACAGCCTGGTATTGGCATTAAAACAGACAGGAGGATCAACAGAATCAATTGAAGACCTGAATATCAATCACACACCTACAGTTTTTTGACAAAGAAGCAAAAAATATAAAATAAAAAAAGAAAGCATATTCAACAAATGGTGCTGGCATAACTGGATATCAAATGCAGAAGATTGAAAATAGATCTATATCTATCTTCATACAAAAAAAAACTCTCAAGTACAAATGTATCCAAAAACTTGAAAAATCAGCCACAATGAGCCTCACAGAAAAGAAAGTGTAACACACATATAAAAACATTGACACAGGAGACTACTTCCTAAATATAACCCCAGTACCACAGACACTGAGGGAAACAATTTAATAAATGAGACCTCCTGAAACTGAGCAGAATCGGTAAGGCAACAAGACAAAATAGCATCTACAGAATGGGAACAGATCTTCCCCAATCCCATATCAGACAGAATGTTGATCTCCAAAATATGAAAATAACTCAGCAAACTGGTCATCAAAAGAACAATTAATACAATAAAATTTGGGGTACAGACCTAAGCAGAGTAGTCTCAACAGAAATCTAAAATGCTTGAAAGACACTTAAAGGAATGCTTAACATCCTTAGCCACCAGAGAAATACAATTCAAAGCAACTCTGAGATTCTACCTTATACCTGTCAGAATGGCTAAGACCAAACACACCTATGACAGCTTATGCTGGAAAGGATGTGGGGTAAAGGGAACACTCCTCCATTGCAGGTGGGGATGCAAACTGTACAGTCACTTTGGAAATCAATATGGTTATTTTTCAGAAAACTAGGAAACAACCTACCTCAAGATCCAGCAGTACCACTTTTGGTTATATGCACAAAGAATACTCAATTATATTCCCAAGGACATATGACCAATTATGTTCATAGCAGCATTGTTTGTAATAGCCAGTACCTGGAAACAACTTAAAAGCCCCTTGACCAAATAATGGATAGAGAAAATATGGTACATTTACATGATGGAGTACTACAAAGCAGCAAAAAAATGACATTTTAAAATTTGCAGGCAAATGAATGGATCTAGATTATGTCATATTGAGTGAAAAAACCCATACCCAGAAAGAAAATATAGTATTTCACAACCCCAGAGGACCTAGACAACAAAGAGGACCCTAAAAGAGACATATATGAATTTAATTTACATGAAAGTAGAAAGAGACAAGATCTCTTAAATACATTGGGAGCATAGAGATCATGGGAGAGCGTTGAAGCAATCGGGAGGAAGGAAGGGACTTGGAGAAAAATATATAGCTCGATAAAAATAATTAAGAAAATGAGAATGTTGTATTACAAAATCCCTCCTACAGACATATTACCCGTCTAACAAAAGATAGCCATTATCATTTTTAAAATTTATAGCCAATATTTTTCTTAAATTTAGTTCTATCAGCTTATATGCCTTAATAACGCTAAGTAAGATGTTTCATGTTTGGTCCTAATTTCACTTCTATTCTTCAAAACTAAGAGTAATACCATTTCATTATCCAGTGCCAAATGGTCAAAACATAGGCTCAGGTAACATTATATGTATTTAACAGGTTATATTTATAAATATATGTGTATGCACATAATATGCACACACAAAACAATAATTTCTTTTAAAAGGGCCCACGGACTTAAAGGAGTGTAGGAAGGGTATATTGTAGTGTCTGGAGAGAGAAAGGAGAGGGGAGAAGTGTTGTAATTACATCATTATATCTAAAAGAAAAATATACCGCACTTAGGCGTCAGCATTCAAAAAAGCAGTCTCATACCTCCACACTAATACCTTGTACACTCACACACCCCAGAAATAATTCTTTACTCTATTAGGACAGCTTTTCATAGAGCTTACTATAAACCATATGCATGTTTTATCTGCATTTGCATTATATTAAGGCTAACATAACCATGGTAAGACATATAAAACATCTTCTGCCAATACATTTCTAGTCCCTCATTTTTCTCTTATCCTCATGTTATCACTGTTATTACTAATAATTTTGTATTTGAAAAAAAGACTGTCAGACATTTTGGCACATTCTTCTAACCTTAGAACTCAGGAGCTGAAGAGAAAGGGAGAGTCAGTGAAGTCCAGCCTGGGCAAACAAACGAGCAAATAGACAACAAACAGAGCCAAACAAATATAAATATCCCAATCAAAGATAATATCAAATCCCCCAAATTAAGCTATATTGTTTTTAGTAGTTTGAATATTTTGGTTTTATTAATAAAATGATTGTATATAATTACAGAGCTTACACAAATCTCTTGATTCTTATCTTGATTTTTGGTTACCATTTAATGTCATTTTTGCCCACCTTCTTGAGTACCTTTTTTACAAAGCTGTTGCCAATTTACTTAAATCCTTGGTGTTAAAAGTCAGAATATGCTCTCATGGACATTGTTTTGAACCATTGTTCCTTATGCCATTTAAACAAAGGGAAATGTGTTTAGTCTTGCTTTTACAGCTCTGTGACCATCTTTATTCTTGCTCTTTGGAATGTGTTGCTGAAATTACTATTTAAAATCACTAGCACTTTGTTGGCTTGTAGAAATTCCTTTATGCTTCTGTATTTCTTATGTCTTATTATTTCTTACCTCTGCTTACAACAAATTCTCTCACTTTCAAGAATACATGGATGCTTGAATTTGGTTGTTTTCGAAAAATAACTGTGTAATATTCGAGATTCCTGGGTAGTAGCCATTTTATCTCTCAGCATTTTGCCATTGTATTTGCTGTGAAATTGTTATTTTTCATCTCAAAGTTCCATTTAAATGAGTTATTTTTAATTTTTGCTTGAAGATTTTCTTTCTACATGTAGGTATTAGCATTTCTACGCTGACAACTGTACTTTGCCTGTCTTTGATGATATCTGACATTGGATATGCCAAACTACCTAGTTGCATGAAAGAATGTGTTTATTTAAGTAGAGTTTAATATTTTTCATCTTATTTGGGAGAATTTGAAGTGTTAGTTCTTTAAATATATATTCCTTTATTCCCTTTCCCTCTGGTGGGCCAAATGAAGTCTACCAGCACAGTAATGGCATCCTGCAGTTTCCTGCTTTTTGCTTGTTCCACTCTCCTTTGCCTATGCTACATAATCTAATTTATTGGACTCTCAAGATTTGTAGGTCTTTCTTCTATTTTACATCTCACCTTGAATCCTTGTCATGAGTTCTGTTTCAGTTATGATCCTAATTGCTTCTTTATATTAATTTTGTTCTTTATTTTCTAAAGAAGTGTGTATATTATCTTAGAATTTCAGCTTTATGTGTCCGTAGCTTTTGTTTTGTCAGCATGGATGATAGGAGGACAGAAAGGTTGCACAATCCTGGGGAACAGTGCCAGGGGCTATTTCAGAAGAACAGCAGGTGCCAGGTGAATTCAGGAGTCTATTCACCGGAATCCAAGGCACTGATGGGTAACGCTCCAGAGTGTATCTTGATATTCCTGTGGCCTTAAATTTTTGCTGCTGCCACTTTTCTCTGGAATCTGGCATGGTGTGAATGGATGCAGGTGGAATCCCCATTTTCTTTACTGCTGTGTGATTATCTCATGAAAATATCCTTTTTACTAGGGACTTTCATATGTGGATTGTTGTGAAGATGATTTCCACTTAAACTGTACTGTTCAACTGAAGCAAAGATTTTATATAATAACAAATTTAATTTTAATAAAATTTGGAGTTTGAGGTTTTTAACAATTATAGTAAGTGATTATGATGGAGATAGGTTTAGTGTGAAAATTAGTATAGGAAAAACAGAATATGGTGTAGCCCCCACCCTTGATAAAGTAGGGACTACAAGGATAGAAAAGTAAAACAAGGAAATGTGATGGAGTGAAGACTCATAAAACTCTTGAGGACCCATATAGACTTTGGTTTAGGTTAATGATTAAAAAACAAACAAACAAACAAACAACAAAACAAACAAACTCTGTTCCAGAAGCTATGCCAGCTCAAGTTCTTTTAATCTTAATGTTGAGAAATGCGTTCATGGGTTTCAGTGTACATCACAGTAAAAACAAAGCTTTAAATGTGACTTAAGGTTTAAGTTATGCTTTTGTTGTTAATGACTTCAAGGTTGAAAACCTTGAGGAGTATTTTAAAATTTACAAAGACAATTTTAATAGTTGAACAAGGGACCCATTGAGGTCAGGGGACAGGAATAATAACACCCTGGCTAGTGTTGGCTGACATATTTTTCTTACTAGGATGCACTGGTGATCAAAGATGATGATTAATTCCTTGTACCTATTTCTGGCTTCAGCTTCCTGATATAGAAAACTTTTGATGAATGATATGTACCCCAAGGATTTAAAATAGATTTAAAATATTTTTTGGACATAAAAGCTAAAATTTGTGGTTCTTTTATGATTCCTTAGAATATTGCTTTCTCAGATAAATAAATGATTGATGTTTGCTTTGTAACCACAAAAATACAGTCTGCCGGTAAAAGAACTGGCTGAGTAAAACATCTTTCTTGCTTGCACTCTGTTAATCTATAACAAGTTGCTTGGACATGAATGTCTGTTGGTTTTCAGAGATACTTTTTATCTGTAATACATAAAATATTTAATCATGAAACAGACATGAGAAACATGTTCATTTTCACTTGAAATTTTGTGATCATTTACCTGAAATAAAATGCAACTACAATACTACAATGTAATTTTTATAGTGCCTGAAAGATTTTGTTGGAGTACATAAAATAAAGTTAGAAGGAAGACCTCAAGAGAGACAGAAGGGATACATCTGGACAGAGGTAAGAAAAAAAATTAGATGAGAAAAGATGATAGTGAGTACCTAAAGGGGTGTGTGTGTGTGTGTGTGTGTGTGTGTGTGTGTTCCTTTTTTTGCTGGTCCCAGAAAATTTTTACTACCTCCTATAGAAAAGTCAATTTGAGTTATTAGTTCACTAACTCTGTGGAATCCCTGAACTGATGAAGACTAGTCCTCATAGCACCAATAGAACAGGGAGTTTAGTATGAGATCATGTCTCCTAAAAATAACTAAAAATATACCTGTAAAGCTCAACAATGTGACTGTCCAAACATGTACTAAGCTAAGACAACAGCTATGCAGAAGGGAGATACCTCATTGGGTATTTCATCAGCCCTCAACCCTAGACAAGGAACTGCATGCTATTAGTGAAAGCTTGACATGAGAGAAAATTCTTTCCTTCCCAGGAAAGAACAGACCAATTCATTATCCATTACTAAAAGTTTCACCTTAGCAACAGACATAAGAGTAGTGTTTTACAGACTGAGCACGCTGTATTTTTGTCTTTAGGGATGCACACAAATACACACATACACACCTAACTTTAAGAACAATTAAAGAAATTAGAGGCATGGGTTTGAAAGAGAGTGAGGTAGGTATATGGGAATGACTGAGGGGATAAAAGGAAATAGGAAAAATGTGATTATATTATAATCTTAAAACTAAAAAATAATAATAACTTGAAAAAGACACCTATATTGACTGGTTTGAAACCTATAGATCATATGCCTGTGCCATCTGGGGTAGTTTCTGTTGCCTAGTATTTTTTCCTGTGTCTCATGTTTCCTTTATTTTTTTTCCTTATAATCTATTCTTATACTTTTACTTTTCATGGTTTAGCTATTATATTTGTTTTTATCTTCCCAAACTGTTCATCTTGATGATGGGTTTTATCAGCTTAGATTGTTTTGTGGCCTACTCTTTGGCATATGCTGTTGTTTGTTTGTTTATGTGCTTACTGATTTGCTTTGTTATCATTATAAGTCTGTTCTTCTAGAGTATGAATTTTTTGGTGTGTTCATTAGTGTGAAGACTTAGTTATGCATGGAGTTGTCTACCAACAGCATTGAATTAGTGGAGTTTTCTTTGTCTTTTTTAAAAAAAGTATTCTTTCACTTTTATTAGCAAACCCAACTGCTAAAAACTATGAAGTCTTAGCTAGAGAGAACAATTAAAAAAGAAAGGTAAATGTGTTTTATAAACATTAAAATGTTTAAAATGGAATTTTAAGAAATTTAAAATTTCATGAACCCCAGTGTTGCATGTTTTGTACAGAGTGTATAATATTCCTCTTTCAATCATCACAAAATTTCATTTCTTCCTTTTCAGTCCCTTGTATAATTTCCATTTCTCTCATAAATGATTATAGGATAACCGAATCAAAGTCTGGGTGTGAATACTAAATATTTAATTAGTGATACATAAATAAATAAATCATATTTTTATTACTTGTTCTTTGGGAAGGCTCTCCTGCTTAAGTCCAGCTGAAGGATTGGGTACCTGTTACATGACTGAGAAAGTAACTCAGGTATTTATTTTCACATGATGGTGCATCCTGCTAATAGACATAGTGGGCTACATAATAGCAATAATATAAACTTCATGAATTATATATATATATATATATATTATAGAGTTATTATTTAATTATACATAAAATATATAAGTATACTCATATGATTACTTAATACAAACTCATAATAAAATTTTCATAAATTATTTGAAACTAATGATTTCTGGGAAATCAAAGAATAAAATTTTTCAAAAGGAACCAGGTTTAAAGTAATGTTTCAACCAACCTTTCTCAAATTCTTTCATTTCCTTTGTCATCATTATGAATTTTCAGCTCAAGAAACAAAGCCAGTGCCACAGCTCTGAAAAACTCAATCAATTTATGTCCACAAGCATATCAATAATCCAAATTAGATTCTGATTCGCAACTGAGTTTGAATAAAATCGCCAAGCTTTTGTGGAATTCAATCCTGCCCTCTTTATCTACCTCCACTAGCTGGTCCAACATTATTCATTCTGAAACTGGCTACATCTACTAAGTTTGACACCTCTCATCTTTTACTAATCTGATCTTTGAGAATTTGACATGGGGTTCAAGTTGTAAAACTACATAATTCTGCTGGTGCTGGATTCCCCTCCTTATGCTGTGAATACCATTGGTTAATAAAGGAACTGCTCTGAGCCTATAACAGAGCAGGGCGTAACAGAACTAGGCAGGGGAAACTAAAATGAATACTGGGAAAAAGAAGGGTCAAGAGAAGGTGTGGAGCCACCACTAGAGACAGACATATGAAACTGTGCCAGTAAGCCAGTGGCGATATGCAGATTAAAAGTAATGGGTTAAATTAAGAGGTAGGAGAAAGAGGTAAGAGATAGCTAATAAGAAGCTAGAGCTAATAGGCCAAGCAGTGATTTAATTAATACAGTTTCTGTGTGGTTATTTCGTGTGTCTGGGCAGCCTGGAAACAAACAAGCAACCTCCTACTATATTCTGCTTTGCCCCTGAAACCTAATTGTTATAATCATATTTCTCTTTTATTATTTGCTTAGTATTAAGTGGAATTTTTCATGAATAATACTTAGCCTTCTCATCTTTCTCTGAGTTGAATATTTTGAATGATCCACTGACTGGAAAGCCTTCCAACACTAATACTGACTTTTTTCTATTTCTTTCCATTGTTTATTTTGCTAGGACACATCACATTCTGTTTTAGGTGTTTGAATGCACTGCTTTTGCATTTATGGCAATGTTCTCTCAGGCTCCAAATTAATTATCATGTATTAGCAAAAGCTTTTATTTATAAAAAGAAATGGGTTAAACAATACATCAAAGATAAATTGTAAGTGTATTAGTAATATGCATGTATATTTCTAAACAAAGGTTCATTCATCCACTAAACCAAGAATGTTTTCTTGAGCAACTGGTATAATCAATGTGACTTTTAATAGTGAGATTAACCTTTGGGAATTCTGTAATCCTGCCATCTCTGGGTTCTGTATTTCTTCTTGGTTTGCCTCTGATTTCGGAGTCCACTGTTGAAGTTTTAAACAAGCTACATTAGAGAGGCTCTACTGGACTATCTGTTGATACTGAAGGAATATTCTATTGAAAGGTCATGGTTGTTGTAAATGATTTGACACCAGAATCTTGAATTAGGATATTGTGATTTACTAATTATTTGTGCTGTCAGACTTGCAGAAATTATGGGAAAGTGCTTTATTATTCTTTTTTTCCAAGAAATGCTCAAAAACAATAGCAAGTTAAGCGAATAGTCATAATAGGTCAGAAAATAAAGTTTTCATGCAATTAGATCCAGGTTCAGCAGATGTTTGGAATTTGCAAACATTTGTACACACATTTAAAGGTGATATTGTTAGGTAATATTTTAGCAGATGTACTTTCCTATAAAAAATAAGCTCAGAGAATAAGATTATAAAAGTAGTGTATTAATGAGTAAATATTAATGATATTTTAATACTTTAAATGAAGCTGTGCACTTGGGATAACGCTTCTCTAAATCAAGTTAGATGGTAAACCAAGCCCATGGCATGTCATCTCCTGGATCTTTGCATCTGAGAGATCAGATGCTCATGAGACCACTGTTACCTTTTACTTTACTGATACCTGCCCATTGTGGAACCATGTTTCATTAAACATTTTCCATGGGGCCTATATAAATGTGTCATGCATTTACTGCTAGGATAGATAATCAAATCAGATAGAGAACATCCTCAGATAGACAACCAAATTAAATCAAGTACTATATTTGGTTTTCAAGACTTAATGACCCTGGAATAGTCACTGAATACTGACACTGACTATTTTGAGATGAATGCTATCTTAAGAACACTTTTCTATATAATATGTTTAGCTACAATTTCATGTAGCCTGGAAACAGCTGCTTATAAAATGGAAGATTTTCTTCTGTTGATATCTAGAGTCATATGCACAAACACCCACTTATTTTAATGTTTATTTTGTATGATATTCAATTATGTTGTAATCTGCCAAATATCTATACATTAATTTAGTATATCTATAATTTTTAAACAAATTTTCCATAGAAATGCATCATTTCTGAGAGTATCACTTCTGGTGAGTGTGTTACTTGTGAGTATATTATAATTATTTAAAATGAGATTCTAACAATGTCGGAGTCTTTTCTGTTGCTTCAGTTGATGATGTGATTAAAGTATGTGAAAAAGGGTTACAAGTGCCCCCCCGAAATTGTATAGCTTAGAATTGAGGCTAAGACTTTTGGACCCTATCAGACTAAGAGAGTGCCTTAGTGATTAGAAGGGGGGGCAACTAGGGTTCCTAATAAGTGGCACAGATGGAAGAGATTGTCCTTTCACGGAGGGGATAGCCAATAAAAAAACATTAAGAGAACATATTAGTTTATTAGGTGTTTAGGAAGCAGTTTCCTTGGTAAAGTATGACTTCTGGAAATCCAAAACAAGGCAGAATTGATTTTATTTCTTACAATGATATAAAGGGAAATTTGATTTTCTTTTGTCTTTTTGGAGGCAGTAAGTAGTAATACATTTCTTTTTCTCTGAAGAGAAATATAATCTAACTGTACTAATAAGCACTTTACTATGTAGGTATAATTTGGTTTTAATCTAAAATAATTTTAAGTCAACAATACAGTAATTGTGCTCATTATAGATGACAATATGTCAAGATTTAAGAAAGTAAAACTGCAAAGACTCCTGTGCTGTGAGGGACACAAAAGTACTTAGTAAGCAGCAAGAATAATATTTCCAAATTAATATGTAGTTTGTGAAAACTACTAATTAATCTTCCTGCATCAGGGACAGTTGGTTTTGGGTTTTATGTATTTGTGTATTCTGGAAAGGGTCCAACTGTTGCAGGAAAAGGAGAATAGAAAGGACACCAAGAGGGAATTTACTATCAGTTATATTTGCTACGCTCCTACATTTTGCCAATGATGGAGTAAAAGTGACTGTCATCTGTCAGGAGCTGGGACAGAATGAGTGAGCTAGTGCCATTTTATTAGTCACAGTTGGGTGCAGTTTGGTCCTCATGGAATTACATCAGACTGAAGAGGATAAAACTCATGCTGCATAATGTTCTGCACTGACTTCATGATGTGCTTCTGAGATACAATAAAATCTGAAGTGGAAAAGCAATTTTGTAGAGCTACTTGAATGTGACCTCGTGTGCTCATTATGTACAGGAGTAATTTTTGTCTCGGTAATGTCTATTGTGGTATTTCTAGAGTTGGAACTGAAAGTCCAATAACAGGAAAGGTAGATTCAAATGGGGAGGGTCCTGTCAAAAACAAATAACCCAGCTCTCCTGGATCTGACTTAAGCTATCATAATATCATAATGACACAGCAGCTTTACAGAAACATAATTGTGCAGAGTCATTTTCAAGCCAGATTGGTTTGTGCTCATTAAATTATAAACTTTATCAGGCATCTTTAAACACGGTGTCTTTATTAGATATGGCAGAGAGGACAAGAAGGACAAAATATATTTCATTTTGCAGATGGGTTTTTATTTTTGGTTCCTTTTGGTTGCCTTGAGGTTTAACAATCCTAATATGCTTGCTGATGAGTTTTGAACAGTTCTTCTTCTCTCTCATTGCATAGTCCACTAATTAAACTGGGAGTAGCTTATTCACACTCCATCATGTTGCGTAATTTTTACCACACCTAAATGAGTCACTGACTGGAATGAGATAATGGTATTTTCTTCTTGCTTATAACATACATCTTGAAAATCCAGAGCTCACATGGAAGGGCTCTTTTTGCCCCTGGTGATACCTATATAGGTGGACATTTGCTAGTATCTGTTCCTAATGAACTGTATTATTACCATTCTTTCCCAAGACTATACTGCTGTATTTTAGACACATGAGTATTGTGAAATGTTAGTTGAAGATATGTTACATTTGTTTATGGTGTGGAACATTTGTTTAATGATGTAAAGTTATGCTGAATTTTTCTACATTCCTTTTGTTTAACTCTGTAAAGCTGTGTTACTTTGCCTGTATAAGACACCTGATTGGTCTAATAAAGAGCTGAATGGTTAATAGCTGGGCAGGAGATGAAAAGGTGGGGCTGACAGGGAGAAAGAATAAATAGGATTATAAAAAGAGAAGAGAGAGAGGAAGAAAAGGAGAGGATGACTCGAGGGAGGCAGCCACCTGGCTACACAAGCATCAATGGAGTGAGAAGTAAAGAAAGGTATAAAGGATAAAGATAAAAGACCATAGGCAAAAGTTAGATGGAATGATTTACATTAAGCAAAGTTGGCTAGAAACAAGCAAAGCTAAGAGTGGGCATTCTTAAATAAGAATAAGTTTCCATGTTTCTATGTGGGAGATGGGTGCCATGCACACAAAGAGAAAAAGAAGAAAAAAAAAACACATGAGAAATCTTGAGTTTCTGTTTCCTGCTTAATTTCCTTTTTCCTTAAATTTTCTTAGGTTATATAAGTGGAAGTACTTAATTATATGTTTATAATTTGTATTGGAAAAACATACCCAAAATTGATTTCTTCTTTTCAAAGAAAGACTATCTAGGACAACAAAACCTTCAGTTTTGGTCATTTGAGAGCCATTAAACATTTTAGTGATATAAAACATTTTGTTTGAACATTTATTGAGAATATAATTTTAATTTTTAGAAACTATTATATTATTCTAACATGAATCCTTATAACAATAAGACAAAGCAGAAAAAAGTAATCACACCATGTAATTTATATATCACAATGATATTTTTTTCATTGATGAAAGGTAGGTCCACAAGTGCTTCAGGTATCAAAATCTATTGAAACTAAACTATCTCATATGCATGCTATATCTTTCTTTTCATTCCTGCCAAATTTGAATATATCTGTTAAATAATTCCTTTTGGGCTCTGATTTGCAGAGATTACATGTATTCCAGAAAATGAGTTCTAATTAGTACCACAATTAGCTTGTGTTCTCACTATTTTACTTGTATTTACAAATGGTTGTTAATCATGGCCATCTGTTTGATACAACAAATGCTGTTCTGTCTTCTTAAAAGAAAACTGGTTTCAAGAGGGCATGAGTAAAGCTCAATTCATTCATACTTTTTGAAATTATGCAAAGTTCACATTACGAAGTTCTGCTATTGAGTTAGAATTCTATGAAATTACTATGTAAAGCCTTTACAGGAGAAACTTGTGTGGAAATTTTGCTTTTCAGCCTTTAATCTCTGAGTTTGCTAAGAACGCAAACACATATGCATGGGTTCTTCCTCTTCTTCTTGTTCTGTTGGCCGTTAGATTATAAAGACAAAGGGAGTAGGAGCAATAAGCAGGGCCCTTGTAGAGCTGTATGATGGAAATATCCTCACAGGAGTAGCTTCAGCAAGACAGCTCAACTTTATTCCAGAGCGAGGAACTGTATAGTCATCCACATTGCACAGAACTCAGAGAGCTGTCCAGAGATGGTGGACTACAATCTTAAGAAACAGGGCCTTTCAACACAAATGCACATATGCATATGTACACAAATGCCCAACGAAACACTCACATACACATATAAACATTTACACAAACACACCACAGCATGCATGTATGTGAAAAGACATACTTATTTCATACCCTTTATGCCTGATTAAATGTAGAGTGAATCTTAGAGACACAAGACTTGTGAAATGAAGATTCAAGAAAATATTCTCAATGTAAAATTAATACATTTCTTTATGTTTTCTTGCCTGTGCTAAAGATAAGATATATATTTAAAAAGTGTGAGTGAAACCAGTTTATGGACTCCTACCTATAATAGTTGAAATCAAATATACTTAAAAGCTTATATTTTCTTTATTTTTTCAATTTTTATTAAAAATATCCACCTCTTTCCCTCCTCCCATTTACCCCCTCCCCCATTCCCCCTCTCCCTCCCTCTCCATCCAAAAAGCATTCAGGGTTCCCTGCCCTGTGGGATGTCCAAGGTCTTCCCCGCTCCACCCAGGTTTAGGAAGGTGAGCATCCAAACACACTAGGCTCCCACACAGCCAGTACNAATCAAAACCCAGTGCCATTGTCCTTGGCTTCTCAGTTAGCCCTCATTGTCAGCCACATTCAGAGAGTTCAGTTTGATCAAAAAGCCCATATTTTAAAGTGTAGAAAGGTAGTAGAAGGCAAATACCTTGCTTGAAGTAACACACTGAACACAGTCATGGGCAGTATTCCATAATAAATATAGTAATGTCTCCATTAATGGTTAAAGTATTTATGTACATGCAGTGGGCAATTACTGAAAGGCTAGTGCAAGGACTTGCCAGGTAAAATGCCTTCTGCCTAACCTGACCACTTGAGTTCTATTCCTGAAACTTCTTGATTGAAATAGAGAACACCTCCCCCACACACACAACTTGTTCACTGACCTCCACTCCTCCCACAAAGAAAAAGAAATAAATTTGAAAGAAATAAAAATTTAAAAATGACTGTATTTATTCAGGTAATATTTTGCCTCAAAATTATTTTCAATGCAAGAAACAATCTTTTGATATTTGATTTCTTATTTTAAAATGTAAAAATTAAGGTAGCTTAATTGTGAAGGTAAGACAGAAATAAATAGGGAAGGAGTGGGAGGAGGAAAAATAACCCTAGCTTTCAAAAAGACATAAAGAATTGTCATATATTCATTTAGAATTGTATATAATGTATACAAGTGTATATGTACACATGTATGGATAGTCTCAAAGAAAGTATGTCATGTAGAGTGTTAATACTCCTCCCAAGAGTTATAAACTTTCTTTATGTGATGCTTGGAACTTGTATTAAAATGGAGGAGAACCTAGTACTGACACTTTACTAATCCAGCATAAATCTTTGTGCTCACAGATAAGTATAGCACTCATCTCCAATCAAAGAAACTTTCCTTTGCCATAGATATGGACGATTGCAGAAAATCACAAAGGGGCAGAATGCAGAGAATAAGACATGATAGAGATCCCAGGTTCAAATGACTGACCTACAGCATCACTCTTGCATCCAAGTCTCAGGGACTATCATGCAAGAGGAGTCAGAAAAATGATAAGAGCCAAAGGACCAGAAAATCTTCTTTGATATTGTGTCTCCAATTAATTTCAGGGAAGGTACGTTCTTAATATTTCAACAATATAGCTGGCTAAAGTGGACCTAGACAGATACAAGATCAGTAGATCATGCTAACGTTAACATGAAGGGGAAAATCTCATGGGCCCCCACTCATAATAAAAAACTACAGATAACTAAGGACCACTGAGAGAGGGCAAATTAGTCTTTTCCAGGGATGAAGCTCCTATATGATTTTCCAATACCTTATGGTCACAACTGAAATCATATTCACATAATAAACATAATTAGACTCAGAAGTTTATATTTGTATGTTTATGCATATATTATATTTAAATATAACAATGAAAGAAAATGAGATCATGAATTCGACAGGTTGAAAAGAGGGAACATAGGATGGACTGGAGGCTAGATAGAAAAAATGCTTAATACAGTTTTACTTATAATCCATTTCAAAAAGGCTTTATTTCTCAAATTGAATCCCATTTTCAAAATTTAAGGAAAGAGAATGGCTTCTGACTTACTAGGGGTATCTTCTAGGTATTTCATTTCTTGTATCTTAAGTTTCTGTCATAGAGGACTGTCTTCTTGGGGGACAGAAGAAATTCTTTTGGTCTACCTGCTGTGTGTCAGATACCCCTTAGACAGCATTTGAATTAGGAAAGCACAAGTGAGTTCTGTGAGCTTTGGGGCATCCTTGTGAGGATGTTCATTAATTACATTACCTGATGAAGATGGGGGTGGTATCTTTCTACATTCTATTATTCCCAGAATATCTCAGAAACATTTCAGTTAAGAGTCAAACAATGAACATGGAACCTGAGTCAGATGACAATTCATAGTCTACAGACTTCACTGGGCTACTCCAGACGTCATTGGGCTACCCTGAAGCTCCAGTTAGGTTTTTCCATGGTCTTGAAATTTCTCTCAGCTTGGGGGATTATGATAAAATACACTTTTATCTGCAAGTTGGAAACAGAGATATAAAGGAGTCACATTCCTACATTAAAAATCAGAATCAAATCTGATATTTCATATTCCTTAACCAAAATTCCCTAAAGGAATAAATAGTTTATACAGATAAGCTATGTGAGTAAAGAAGAGGGCAAAACACGTGTATTTCCAAAGTTAAAGTGAACACATAAACACACATACAGGAACACACGCACACATTTGCCTTGTCTAAGAGAGAAAATTAGGTGCATCAGTAGTCATTTTCGTTTCTCTTTTCTGAGTTTCATTTGTTCCTGTTTACTTGGGAAAGGAAAAGCAATCACATGGAGATATAAATCCAATGAACCTGAAACACCTTTTTGCTACCACCCATGTTCTCTGTAATTTGTTCCTTTAAAATTTGTTTTTTAGCTTATTTTTCTTAGTTTGTTGAGGACAAAGAAGTCAAAGCATCAAGCACCTGATTTATGGAATATAAAAAAAAACTGAGCAATGCCTTAGTCATCTTTATGAGCTACCTTAGCATGGTGATGCTGGTGATGTGTGGGGTAACAGCAATTCTGGTACTTAGTCAGTCCTGGGGAGACACTAGAAAATGTCATTACATTAAAGTCCTAGTGTTTGTGACTCTTTACTTGAGGAATATCCTGGGACAGAGATACAATTAGTGATAGATCCCTTACCTACTGAGCTCAAGGTCCTAGGTTCAATTGTAGTAGGAGGAGTGGGCTGCGTCCCGCCGCCCAGTTGCTTACACCCAAAATAATCACATCGAACTTGTATTAATTAAATTACTACCTGGGCCATTATCTCTAACTGTAGAGAGCCGCATGGAGCCGCACCTTAAAGATGGTGCTGGCTTCCGCCCCCCGGGATCCTGAAAGCAAGTGCTCTCTGTGATAAACAACTCCATATATAGCCCGAGCCCGCTTGGGCCGCGATCACTCCCGGATAGCATGATGATCAACAGATGCTTGCGTAATTGCCATGACCAATAGACTATGCCCATGTGGAGACCTTGGGTTGGCAGCCTTGGCCTATTTAAGGGCTGGGAGAGGCTTGTCCGGGGAGAGACTCCATTGCTGTAACAAGGTCCTGAGTAAACCACTTGCAAGAAGAGCTCCGGTGTTGTGTCATTCCTTGCTGGTCGAGTATGGTCGCGACAGCTGGTGGCCCGTACGGGGAATCGATTTCTCTCCATGGAGCACAGAACTTGCGACAGTCAGGGGGTGCACTGGTAAGTCCTCAGGTAAGATTGGGGATCCGCAATAAAAGCAGGTTTTAGGCTCTCACCTGTAGAAAAAGGGAGAGAGGGAAAAGTAGAGCCGCAACAAAAGCGGACAGCACAAGGGAAAGTAGAGCTGTGACGAAAGCGGACGGCACAAGGGAAAGTAAAGGCACGAGAGTGGGTGCCTCAGGAAGTAAACCCAAGACTGTCATATAGACATCTACTTGCTTCTTGTAGCTTGGGTCCTTTTTATTTTGTTTTTACCTATTGTTGTCAGGATTGTGTAGGGGAACCATAAAATAGATACTATGGGTAACTCCACATCCTTTTTTTTTGGCTCTTAATGAGCTGCTACATTCAAAAGGACTAAATATTACAAAAAGGCACCCTAGAAATATTTTTGAGTGAGTGTGATACCATTGCGCCTTGGTTTGTGGTCTCGGGGAGCCTGACTCTCTCTTCATGGGAGAAACTCGGCAGGGACCTC